>SNQJ01S0026459.1:6325-18877 GCA_010110895.2 Picea sitchensis | reverse complement strand
TGACAGTTTTGGGCATGAGGTTGTGAGAAGCCCCCGAATCCATCAAGCAATTGTGCAGTACCTTGTCATGTATGTTCAAGGAAGTGTAGAAGGGAGGGGATGAGTCATTCCTATATTCTACCATAGGACCTAGGATAACTACAGGCTTTTCATATTGCAAATTGATGAAGTCCATGGGAAGGCTTGAGACCTCAGACTGTAAAATCTCAGAGAAGTGTTTCTTGAACCCTTCATGTTTAATTAATTCGGTCAGGGGCATAGGGATTCTGATTTTTTGAATTTCATGCTCGAAATTAAAAGAAGATGGGAGCTTTGGGATTTCTCTTATTTCGGGAACACGACTCTAGATAATGGAAGAGAGGGGTTGGGTCTTCTTACCTCTGCGAGTGTCTACTGATTCCTTAGCAGGATTCTCTGTTCCAGTGAGCTACTCAGGGGCATCGGGTGCTACAGCCTTCTTCTGGGACCTCAGGTCATACCTGCCTTGGCGGCTACTAGTCCTGTTTTCCTTGCTTAGCTCATTTAGTTGGTCGTCCATGAGAGATTCCTCATATGCTGATTGAGTGAGATGTGGAAAAGGAGGATTTTCCCCGAAGTAATGGATCTCAGGATCCAACTCATCTATTCCCCCTTCTTCCCCCTCGACCACAAAATTGTTTTGAAAAGGGGCCTGAATATTTTGGTCTTCTTTGTCTCTTCCCTTCTCTCTTTGCACATTCGTGGGAGTAAAATTGTTTGGCCTCCTGAAACCTCCCTTTTTCTCGGCGTTCAGAGGGCCCTTGTATGCTTTCCTCCCTTCCACCCTCATTCTCTCCATCTCTGCAGACATAGATTTCACTATCCTGGTCAGTTCGTCCACTTGAGGGTGGGGCACCAATGGGTCAGAAGTCGAGGCTTCCGACCTTCCTTTTCTCCTATCTGCACCAGATTTGTTCCTCAGTCTATTAGCCGATAACACATTGGATTCCACCTCTATGGCCGCATCTTGCATTTGAGCTAAGGATGTGTCTCTTCTTTCTCTCAACAAAAGGCAGAAATCGGGGCCGAACGCGCTAGCATATGAAATCTTAGCTAAGGCTTCTGAAGGGTTTATCTCGGAAGGGATTTTGTTATACATCTTATTAAATCTTTTGCATAAGTCAGAGACAGACTCTCCTTCCATTTTCTTCAAAGACTTGAACTTTGTTATGTAATACATGAAATCCTTTCTATATCCCCACTACCTCAGGAAAGAACTATTTAGAGCTTCAATCCCAGCAATAGACCCCGGAGCCAATCCTCTAAACCACTTCCTCACCTCACCATCCAGGCTCTGGACAAAGACTCTCATCCAGACATCCTCATTTTCAATGTTGAGGTTGTCTGCATAACTGTAGAAAGAAGCCAGGTTCTCTTTGATAGTTATGTCTCCTTCCCCAATGAACTTGGGAATGTATTTCAAGTAATCCCTAGCAGGAAGAGGATTCATAGGATGGGGTAGAACTAAGGGAGCATATCTGGCAGCGACTATGGCATCCATTCTATTCAGAGGGGGATTAGCACCATCCATAGGAATATTAGGTGGAGGAGAGTTGGGAGGAGAAGGATTTTGTGAAGGGGCTACTGGGAATGAGTCCCGGAGTGGAGTGGGAAACAAGAGGGGATTTAAGGAGAAGTCTAACGAGCTCAAGTCAGTAGGTGTTTTTCTTTGTGCAGGAGTGGTAAAGATAGGAGTGGGGAAATCTTATGTGGTTCTGAGTCTGCGCCAAGGCACAGTTTCAGGGGAGAGGGGAGTGACAAGGTATTGTCCCTCCGCACCCAGACTAGAAGAGGAAAACTCAACAGGAATACTCCCGAAATTTAGGAAACATGAAACTTCAGAAATAGGTCTATCGAGAAACTAAGGAGGAGAAAAAGGAGATCCCACAGAATAATATGGTGGTTTACCTGGTTTAGTGGTGGATGCTTCTTCTTCAGAGGCCTTTCCCTTTCTAAGCATCGCTTCTGGATCTATTTCAGGCATAGCTAGAGGCAACTATGGATGAGACCGCATATGCCTGCCTCTGAAAGCCACAATTAATAGAGCAGGCTCTCCCCAGTGGATTCGTCACAATGGAGTCGCCAGGTGCACAACAACAATATTGATAATTCTGATATCTGATGCACCTTCAAAATTAGTTAATCATTGTCGTTCAATCCCAGGGAAAATATTCAACTTCATCCCTGGCAACGACGCCAGAAATGTTAGTGTCAGAAGTCACTCCCGGATTTCAGCATGAGTAGAGCCCGACGCCCATCAGTTAATGTCACGGTTTGTTTATAGATCGGGTGACCGAATGGAAGGCAACTCAAAACGATATCATTTCAACTCCGAAACTAGCTGGGTATGCAAGGGCAAGTGAGGTCTCAGTCAAACTTCAAACAGTGAGTCGCAGTAAGGGTGAGTAGGAGGAAGACTTGTATCAGAAAAATGCAGGGGTCTGTTGTAAACATCTGGTTGCTAACAGACTGTAGAAGAAGACGTATGAATGCAAGGTCATCTTACATTCAAACACAAAAGCCAGAGAATGCAGTAATGCAACAATAAATCTTTTATCATAACATAAATGCAATAATTCACGCGAATCAGTCAATCATGAACTCTCTTATTATGAGACGAAAATTATATGGAGTAAGAAAAATTGTCTGTCATAAAACAAGATATCTCATATACAGATGCATAACCAGCAAACTAGAATATCTGTTAAAACTTTACAATTGGGAGCTGTGCTCTACCACTGATGCTTACAAAAAATTAAGACTGAGTCTATATACTCAAGAAAATTCACCTCCCAGAGGCTTGTCTAGTCACCCAAAGCTTGGTGTCCCTTTAGTCAAACTCGTACTGATATCTTCCTTTAAATGCCACCTTAACTACGCATGGCTCCTGTAAGGAGGGTAGCTGAGCCATTAAGTGTTTGGATAGCGTGCGCAAACTTCTCTATTGAGTCGAGGATTTCGGCATGGCTTAGTTGAGAAAATTGATACGCAAGACCTCTGCGAGCAGGCGGCTCGCCAGACCCTCCATTCCCCTCACTTAATGAACGAAAGGAGGTTTCAACCACCCATTCTTGCTTTGATTCACTCCAATACTAGAAACTGTATTAAGATCGGGTCCGATGGCGCCTAGAGATCGCGATGATCCCCTCTGCAACTGAACTAAGCGCCTTTGGCCTTTTTTATGAAGCTCCTTCCTCTCCCCAAGTGACCATGGGTTGTGACCATGTGCTTTCGGCGTTCATGAACATGAAAGGGCTAATCTTTGCTGATTGAAATCAGGATGAGCGATATGCCGAGAAGGCTTAATCTGGCACCTCATGTCCCCCTAGATCTGATGGCTCTTAACTCTCCCGGCGCTACCATGGGCCCGGGTCCGAGATTCTCCCGGTAACTCGCACATCAGAAAATAACGGAGTTGCTCTTTGTGTTTTGGAGTCGCGATGGGCGAAGTGCCGAGATGGCTCTATTTGCTGCCAGGTGTCCCCTCTAGATGGACGGCTGAAAATACTTCATGATACCGTGGGCCCCACTTTATACGCTTTCGGCGTTATCGGGGTTCGGGGTTTCGCGATGTTGAACAACATGAAACTCTCACCCCACGAACTCCCGACCGTCGAAACGCCGACGCGGTCAGATCTTGCGACACGCATCCTTAGGATGAACAGACGAGGAAGCATTCGATACTGACAGGGGAGCTGCCTTAGTTTGCAGGTTTGCTTGATATGACCCAGGGCTGAGACCATGGGCTCGGCGCCAAAGGTGATTTCGGCGTTTCGTTGATCGGTACTTCCAAGTTCAATGAGTTGAGGCCTCCCTGTTCTCTGAAACCCTGATCCGTGATATGATGATAGGCTGCCACCTATCCCAGTTAGATCGGATGACCCAAACCTACTATGAAATATGAGAGTTGTCCCTTGCGCTAAACCTTGGGCAATTCGGTAGCTCCAAAAACTCGGTGACCGTCGATCTTTGTAAATATATCTTGGATGCTGCCGACACCATTTTTCCTGCTCGCTTGACCTGCTACATGGAAAAACAGGGATTCTCCCATACTGCGCTTGGGCATTTCATGTGCAATCTACAGATCTGGGTGCTTCTGCGCCTAATGACAAAAATAATCGCTAACAAATATCATAAAGAAAACTATAATATACCAGATATAAAATGTATGCAGAACAAAAATAAAATGCTAGAAATGGCAGAATAACAACAATAGAGCTAGAACAATCACCAAAATAACATTGAAATGATATAAGAATAACAACAGAAATAACACTTTGATTATGAGAGAAATGTTAACGGGCCTCTTTGAGGGGGAAACCTCCATTCCAGCAGAGCTCTATTAAAATAATCTCCAAGATAGGGTTCTCATACCCTCGACTCCTATTTATATTAAATATGTCTATCAAAAGAATCATCTAGAGGAAGATCCTTCTAAAAGAAGAATCTTCTATTATGTCTTCTTACATTCGACTTATTCTATTTTATTGCAAGGCCTTATTAATATTGACCTTTATTACATCCGAATATATTTTTCTACCTATGTGCAGGTTAGGACCCTAACATGTCCTCCCCCTTAAAAACAACCTTTCCCTTAAGGCTTGAGATGTGGAAATTGTTGTAGAATGGTACTTGGTTCTCAAGTGGCATGTGTTGGAGTTGTATCTTTCCACTGGACTAATATTTCCTTAATAGTTCTCTGACGCAGGCGATGCTCACACTGGTCCAAAACTTCTTGTGGCTGTAGCCAAATGGATCCTTCTTCGGCTAACTCGAGAAGGTTGGTTTGAATTTGGAACTTAGTTCCAATCACCTTCTTTAAGAATGAAACATGAAAAACATGATGTAGCTTCGAATGACTAGGCAAAGCTAACTGATAGGCCACTTGTCCCACATGCCTGAGAATGGTATAAGGACCATAAAATTTGGGCTCTAGCTTCTGACAATGCTCGACCTTGAGGGAATTTTTCTTGTAAGGTTTCAGTCGAAGAAACACCTAATCCCCTTCTACAAATTGATGTTTAGAGTAGCCTTGATCTTCTTGTTGCTTCATGCGATTCTATGCCATGACCAAATTGTCTTTGAGGGTATGAAGAATAGCCTCTTGAACTATAAGTGTTTGGTCAACCGCCTGGACCTTCGAGACACCAGGCAAGTATGAGAGAACTAAAGGTGGATTTTGTCCATTTACCACTTCAAAAGGAGTCATGTGTGTAGCTGTATGGTATGAAGTGTTGTACCACCATTCAGCTAGGGGTAACCATTAAGCCCATTGATTTTTCTTTTCCGAGGAAAAACACCTCAAATATGTTTCCAAACACTTGTTGACAACTTCCGTTTGACCATCAGTCTGGGGATGATAAGTTGTGCTGAGATGCAATTGGGTGCCTTGTATCTTGAAAAGTTCTTACCAAAACTTTCTTGTGAAATTTGGGTCACGATAAAAAACAATAGAGTGCAACATGCCATGAATATTGAAGACCTGATCCATGAAAATTTGAGCCACCATGGATGTTGTAAATGGGTGTTGAAGAGCGCATAAATGAGAATACTTGGAAAGGTGATCAACAACCACCATGATGACTAATTTATTTCCTGATTTGGGTAAGCCTGTAATAAAATCCATAGAGATATCCCTCCAAATAGCTGGTGGAATTGGAAGCAATTGTAGTGTGCCGAGAGATTTGACTGTTTCTCCCTTGTTGTGTTGAAACATATCACATTCAACGACAAAATTACGAGCAGTGAGAGGTGCTGCAATCTTTCCATGATTCTTAACAAACTTGCGATGATAACTCGTTAAGCCTAGAAATCCATGCAAGATTTTTAGAGTCTTTGGGTGAGGCCAGTCTTGCGTAGCTTCAATATTTTTAGGATCCACCCTAACTCCATCCTTGCCAACCAGATGACCCAAGTAATCTACTTCTGAGGCACCAAAAGCACATTTAGACTGTTTCAGGAAAAGTTGGTGTTGAGAGAGTAGATGGAGAACTCGATCCACATGAGAAAGATGGTTTGTCCAGGTTTTTCTATAGATGAGGATATCATCAATGAAAACTAAGATAAAATGATGTAGAAAAGGACGGAAGACATGATTCATGAGGCTTTGGAAGGTGGAAGGGGCATTACATAAGCCAAAGGGAATGACCAAAAACTCATAGTGGCCCTCATGAGTTATAAAGGAAGTCTTGGGAATGTATGCCTCTTTCATATGTATCTGGTGGTAGCTCGAATGAATATCAAGTTTAGTAAAGAATTGGGCGCCACTCAATTCATCCAGGAGCTCATCAATGAAAGGAATATGAAATTTGTCTTTAATGGTAATTTTGTTGAGGGAACAGAAGTCAGGACACATTCACCAAGAACCTTGTTTCTTCAGGACCATGACTAGAGGAGAAGAGTAGAGGCTCGTACTAGGGAGGATAATACCTGCATTTAAGAGTTCCTGGACCATTTTTTCAATTTCATTTTTTTGAGAAAAGGTGTGATGATATGGACGGATATTGGGAGGAAGGCTTCTAGGTACAAGGGGAATGGAATGATCATGAACACCACAGGAAGGAGGGAGTCCCTGGGGAGTGTAAAAGGCCACTTGATGTTTAGAAAGGATAGATTGGAGGTCTTGCAGCACCGAGGGTGTCTTTGTTGCTTGTATGTCATGGAGTTGGGAAATAGCACTAGAATGAACTTTTTTGAGAAGCTTTTCCATGTGGTGGGAACTAATGATCGCAGGTGAACTGATGATGATGCCTTGGAAATGTTATTGGTGGCCCTCCTAGTCAAATTGCATGGTTAATTTCTTAAAATCCATGAGAATGGGACCCACATTCCTTAGCCAGTCTGCACCCAACATAATGTCACAACCGCCCATGTCGATAGCAAACATATGAGATTTCAGATGGTAGTCACCAATTTGGAGACGCACATTTTCACAACGCCCTCCACATTTCATGGAGCCACCATTGGCGATCATGATTTGGAAATTATTGACGCCATGGATGTAGAAATGAGTTTCTTGGGCAATGTGGTGATGAATAAAATTATGGGTGCTTCCACGATCAACCAAAATGACGATGTTCTGATGCTTGATGCAACCGATTAGCTTGAGGGTTTGGGGAGCAGAGAAGCTAGTGAGTCCATTGAGGGAAATGACTGGTTTTACTTCAGGAGGGTCTGAGGGAGGGGTTACGTTAGTGGTTTCAGGTGACTTATACACAAGGGGAGTTTCAACATCCTCTTCCAAAATATCCTCAGAGATGGCCATAAAAAGATTTTGTTCCTTACACTTGTGGCCCAGGAAATATTTGTCATCACAATTATAACAAAGGCCTTTGAGTTGGCATTCAACCATTTCAGCCCTAGTCAATTTTTGGATCTTTAGTGGAGCAGAGGGAGTAGTGGGATTTACTCGTTTAGGGAAAGGCATAAAGGAGGGTTTATGGTTTTGAGATGATACAACTTGTTGTGCTTATTTATCTATTTTAATATCCTCCACCCAACTCTGAGGCCGAGCCATGAGGACATGGGCCTGAATCTCATCCTTGAGGCCACTGATAAAACACTCTCAGAAAAAGGCATCAGACATGCCCTTTGTCCAAAAAGCGAGGCACTCAAAGGAAATTATAAAGTCTTCCACTGTTCCTGATTGTTTCAACTTTGTCAAATAGACCAAATGGTTGGTGTCAGTGTCAAAGCATTCATAAAGCTCTACCACAAAGTGTGTCCAAGCAATATACCCTTGACGGAAAGTTTTTCTCCATTGCCACCATTGCCAATGTTCTTGATCTAGATGGAGAACACCATGTCAGAGTTTGTCCAAGTCATCTGTAATTCTGTATAAAGAGAAATAATGTTCCATTTGGGTTTCCCAACCAGTGGGGTCTGATCCATCAAATTTGGTCACATCCACCCGCGGAAGGCGTAGGTCAAATTGAAAGTGATGGTGCTGAAAGTTATGGGACTGAGAGGAATGTTCACCTGCAGTATGTGGAGGTGAGTTAGAGGAAGGGTTATCTGTAGGGATATGCATCTTGGTGCAACGTGTCTAAAATCTAGATTCAAGTTGGGTGGTTAGGTCTTCTTTGATTTCCTTTATTGAGGACTGCATGGTTGTATTGATGGAGTCAACATTGGCACTGAGTTGTTTCACTTATTTTTGGGTCTTGGTGAGACCAGATTTCAAGGTATTGAAGCAAGATTCCAAGTATTGGCTACGTGTATGGGCCATGAGGACGAGGGAACCGAAAAGGGGTGGGTGGGGTAATTTTTTTTCTGAAAAATGATATGTATGAATGTGATAAGGGAAAAGATATGAATCCAATGGAATAGGTCTCAAATAATGGTGAATTTTTTTTTATTTTTTTTTCTACACCTGCAGAGTTATACTCTAGTCTGAAGAATACTACAGTGATGAAATTCCCAAATGCTTAACCAGGAAGAAATGTGTAGTTACTTGGCAACCCAAACACAGACGCATGGCAATAGATCTTGTATGTTTTAATTTGTTTATGTTTCTGTCCCCAACGGTTAGGCATTCAAGGGTTCTACAGACAAGGGTTTTCCTTGTGCTATAACTCTCTGATATACGTGCGGGGTCCAACAGTAGTACTTGGCCCAATATCTCAGGGCACTAACTAAGGAGGCTAGATGATACCCTTATCCATACTACTCGACTACCCATGTATTAGAGAGTATCTTCTCAAGTGTTGTTCTCGGTGGCACTAAAGCAACCAGGCCCCCGATCGGTTTATCTAAAGAGGGCTTTAGTAAATATAGGTCGATCCATACATAGGTGTTGTTTGATGTGCTACCACTCGAAGGGGTAATAAAAGGGGTTACAAGGGTGGCCAATAGATCTGCGATTAAGAACCACTTATATTTATTGCGTGTATGACTCCCTCAACTGTGGGTTTATGCGCGTAACAACAAATATTTGTTGCTTAAAGACGCTGGAATATGTCTCTACGCTGAAAAAAAAATTACCCACAATTTATGCCAAGGAAAGTTCTCTGATACCACTTGTAATATACCAGATATAAAAAGTATGAAGAACAGAAATAAAATGCTAGAAATGGAAGAATAACAACAATATAACCAGAACAATCACAACAATAACATTGAAATGATATAAGAATAACAACATAAATAACACTTTGATTCTGAGAGCAATGTTCATGGGACTCTTCGAGGGGGCAACCTTTAGTCAAGCAGAGCTCTATTACAATAATCTCCAAGCTAGGGTTCTCATATCCTCGAATCTTATTTATACTAAATATGTCTATCAAAAGAAGCATCTAGAGGAAGATCCTTCTAGAAGCGGAAGCTTCTATTAGGTCTTCTTACATTCAACTTATTCTATTTTATTGCAAGGCCCTATTAATATTGACCTTTATTACATCCGAATATATCGTTCTACCTATGTGCGGGTTAGGACCCTAACAGACACCAAACACCCCCTAGACCTCCTAGGTGTCTATTTATATATATTCTTGGCTCATTGACCGTTACATTCTCTTACCAAAACCCTAACTGTTATAAACCTAAATTGCACCATATATGCTTACCTGGCATCAGACCATCTCAAATCCCTTCTTTTCCAAAGCATTGCTGAACAACTCTTTAAAAAACCTCTTTTATAAGGGCCCATGTGCCCTACTCCATTACTGCATGCATGTACACGCTAGCTGACCTAAAACAGCCTGTGTGGACCGACAAAAGAACGAAAAAAGGAAAGTTGCCNCAAATACCTAGCTCCTTCTAGCCTATGAAACAAGGGGTAGGGGTCCCATTTGGAAGGAGGAAAAAGATAGCAAAGAAACTCTGCCCAATTTCATATTCTCATTGTCCCAACCCTTTAGCCATCCTTGTGCAAGAAGAGATACAAAGCAAAGAAGTTGGAGGACATTTGAAGAGGAGCCCAAGATCAGGATTCACAGAGCAGTGGCCGGTCTCGACATTTGTAAGTTGATTCATTTAAAGTAATAAAGAAATGTTTTTTCCATCCCACTTTATGAGTCCTTCATAATACAGTAAATATATGTTTGAATCTCTAGCCCATTAGTCTATAGGTAAAATGCATGTGTAGTTTGTCACTTGTTTTTCATATAGGTCATCTTTGAAAGGAGGAATGCTAACAAGTGATCAAGCAGGAGGAAGGATCGACATCGAACATCCAGAACAAGGTACGTTGGTCTAAACCATGTATTTACTGAAAAGGAATGGGGTTTAAGTCTAGGGATGGACATAGAAAGTATATTTATTTTGGTCATATCTGCATGCATAAGATAACCCTATTTTCTAGTCCGTAAGGGGATTTCCCTCACAACAGAATTGGCGAACATACTGGGGAAGTCTCTAGGGTTCCTAGGATTTTTTATTTTTTTTTGGGTAGTTTTAAAAGACTGGTTTTCTTGCCTGTTTTTTAGTTTCTGTAAAGTCTGAGCTAGCAGAGAGTCTGGTTTCCTATACCAGTTGTCTCTGTTATTTGCTTGACTATTTTTTTGTGAGACCCACAGAGGTACATGCGGTCTGCATAAGGTCTGCACGCGTGTACCCGCTCCCTACTCTCTTACAGCCCACATGTGAACGCTAGCTGAAGAAGTAGCAGTAGCATGTAGAGTCCAGAAAATTTTGGAGGTAGTCATCCTCTTCCATGTCAGAATCATACATTCTCAGGGGTTTTCTGGAATTCTTTCTAAGTCTTGGTTGTTTGCAGTCTTGTCTCAGATTGGTTTGTTTTACGAATTTTTTCCTTACATTGTTTTCTTTTTCTGTTAAAAAGAGTGTCCAAGCCTTCAAGTGACCCTGGTTATCAATATCAGTGGTCTCTTCCTGGTTTGGATTGTCTGTTTTTATTTTTTTCTCAGAGTTTAGAGATACACGCAGCCTGTACAAGGTCAGCCCATGTGTACACGCCCTCTGGCTCTATACATCTTGCGTTCACAGGCTTGTTGGATTATCAGTAGCGTGCTTGTGAAGGATAGTTTTTGTTGAGGGTAAGGCATTCATCCTTTCCCTTGATCAGAATTATACCTCTCAGGTGTTTGAATCTATGTCTTAGCAGTCAGTAGCTTAGGATTAATCTTACCCTTAGCTTGTTTTTTCTCATTTAAAATTTGTCATAAAAAAAAGAATTGTTTAGGGTTTTTAGACAAGTGTGAGAGTCATTTTTTAAGTTGCTAGTGTGTGATTTCTTGAAGTGATTCTTTGTGATCTATGATTTAGGCCAGAATTGTTTTTCTTGGCTTTTTTACTTGTTGGTATTTTTCCTTTTTGCTTTATCAACATTTAAATAAATAAAAAATCTCTTTCATTTTCTTGTTGGTTTGAAGAGTGTGATTCTGCATTATTAGCTAGGGAAAAGTCTTTTATTTCATAAGTTTTTGCAGTTTACTTAGATCATAAGTAGCTCGTAGTCGAGTGAAATTCCTTTTGAGTTTGTTGTCCAAAATCTTAGAAAATTAAAAATATATATATATTTTGAAAAGTTGTTGAAATTTTTCATTAAGTGAAAGTTTTTGTTTCCATCTTTTTACTCATTTTTACTTTCATCTTTTACACATCATCAGTTTCACTTTCATACCCCTTGACATAAGACAAAGCCATAAAATTAACGCTAAATCTAAAATTTATTAGACTTTTATGTTTGTAGGGTTAACCAACTAGTTCAGGATTAGGGCCTTGGATTAGGTTGGAGAGGAAACTCTTCAAGGCCATTACAATCAAACATTGGAGTTTGAGTTAGGGAGTGTCTACTGTTTAAGTCCACTATCATGAAATTTATCCAGGACCCCCCTCTAACATAGGGGATAAACATGAGGTCACATGCGGAAAGGTAGCGGAGATAACCCCTCCAAAGATGGACCAATCGTAGTGGAGAACACATATAGAGGGCTTGTTTTGGGATTTTGTCGATTGCATTTGCCACGGGGCTTCGTGGGTCTCGAATCCATTCAAGGTCCTCAGTCGTCTTCCGAACTACTTTCTTTTGATACCCTTGACAAGTTTTGGGCTCAATACCCTGCTCATTGTGGTCTACCTGACTTTCAACTGTACCCGCTTGGTGACTGTTCACGCATTGGCAACCTAGTTGCCTATATTTTTTAGGGACATACAGAGGTGACTACAGTGGTATACTGTTACACATTATTTTCGTCATCCCTATGATCGTTAATGATGTAAACCTATATATTGCTTTTAGAGGGGTCACAGTGGCCTGAGTTCCTGAAGAGAGAAGGAAGAAGAACTTTTCCTGAGGAAAAAAGTTGCATTTTCCTATGTAAAAACCTTAAAAAAAGGAATGTTCGCAGGTTGCTATATAGGCAGGGTGCGAGAATGACCAATTCTTGCAGGTTGCACTATAGCCAGGGTGTGAATAGTTCGCAGGTTTCTCTATAGCTAGGGTGCGAACATTCCAGCACGTGGGAAAAACGTACAGTTTCTCGAATTTTCTAGAAGGAGAAGCTTCTTGGGTGAGGTGGCATCCGAATGGTTTGGATCTTACTCGCTTTCATGATTTAGTGGGATCATCCTAAC
>SNQJ01S0026458.1:64238-84337 GCA_010110895.2 Picea sitchensis | reverse complement strand
CACGCAAAAGCTACAACCTATGCAAGATGAAGCTTGCAAGGTGTTCAAAGAGATTGATGGGCAAGGCTCATAACTAGATCAAGTGGTTGTTGCAGTAGAACAATTCCCTTAAGGGCCTGTTATAGAGAAGATGATCCAGAATCTCGTTGAGCAGGAGGCTCAAGCGAAGAAGCAAGTTGAGGAAGCTCTAGTCAAGCTCGAGGCCTTTGAAGAAACATTATCTGGACCTGAGTGTCTCGGCACGAGTCAACGGTGAGTGTCGGGGGCCTGTTGGCCCTCGACCAAGTTTTGAGGAAACCTTGGTCATATTTGACCCACTTATGAACTTCGAAACAATGGTCGAAGAAGGAGTGCCCAGGTGGAGTTGAGATCGCGGATCTCACTTATTTTGCAGGCTATGTGTACCCAGTAAGGGGTCCTCTAGAACTATGACCTGTGGAACTACTCCCTTTGGAACTATGACCTTTGGAACTATGCCCTTTAGAACTATGCCCTCTGGAACTATGGCCTTTGGAACTATGCCCTGTAGAACTATGACCTGTGGAACTATGACCTATGCAAATACGCCCTCTGGAACTATGACCTGTGGAACTACTTCCTCTGGAACTATGACCTCTAGAACTATGATCTATGGAACTACGCCCACTGGAACTATGACCTGTGGAACTACAACCTGTGGAACTACACCCTATGGAACTACGCCCTCTAGAACTATGACCTCTAGAACTATGACCTATGGAACTATGCCCTTTGAAACTGTCACCTCTAGAACTATGACCAGTGGAACTATGACTTGTAGGACTACACCCTCTCGAACTATGACCTCTGGAACTATGACCTTTAGAACTATGCCTTATAGAACTATAACGTGTGGAACTATGACCTGTGGAACTACACCCTCTGGAAATATGACTTGTGTAACTACGCCCTTTGGAACTATGACCTATGGAACTACGCCCTCTAGAACTATGACCTCTGGAATTACGCCCTGTAGAACTATGACCTGTGGAAGTACGCCCTCTGGAACTATGACCTTTGGAAGTACGCCCTCTGGAACTATGACCTCTGGAACTACACCCTCTGTAACTATGACCTCTAGAACTATGACCTCCAGAACTACGCCCTCTGGAACTGTGACCTCTAGAACTATGACTTATGGAACTATTCCCTATGGAACTATGACCTCTGGAACTATGACCTCTAGAACTATGCCCTTTAGAACTATAACCTGTGGAACTATGACCTGTCGAACTACGCCCTCTGGAAATATGACCTGTGGAACTACGCCCTCTGGAACTATGACATGTGGAACTATGCCCTTTGGAACTATGACCTTTGGAACTACGCCCTGTAGAACTATGACCTGTGGAAGTACGCCCTCTAGAACTATGACCTCTAGAACTATAACCTGTGGAAGTACGCCCTCTAGAATTATGACATGTGGAACCATGACCTTTAGAACTATGACCTTTGGAACTATGCCCTGTGGAACTGTGACCTCTAGAACTATGACCTCTGGAACTGTGACTTGTGGAACTATGCCTTATGGAACTATGCCCTCTGGAACTATGACTTGTGAAACTACGCCCTCTAGACCTATGACCTGTGGAACTATGCCCTGTATAACTGTGACCTGTGGAACTACGCCCTGTGGAACTATGACATGTGGAACTATGCCCTATAGAACTATGACCTGTGGAACTAGGCCCTCTGGAACTATGACCTTTGGAACTACTCCCTCTGGAACTATGACCTATGGAACTACACCCTATGGAACTATGACCTTTGGAACTACGCCTTCTGTAACTATGACCTATGGAACTGTGACTTGTGGAACTATGCCCTCTGGAAATATGACCTCCGGAACTAGTTCCATAGGTCATAGTTCTACAGGGCATATTTCTAGACATCATAGTTCCAGAGGGCGTAGTTACACAAGTCACATTTCCACAGGTCATAGTTCCAGAGGTCACAGTTCCAGAGGGTGTAGTTCTAGAGTTCATAGTTCTAGAGGCCATAGTTCGAGAGGTCATAGTTCCAGAGGGCGTAGTTCCAGAGGTCATAGTTCCAGAGGGCGTAGTTCCACAGGTCATAGTTCCTTAGGGAATAGTTCCATAGGTCATAGTTATAGAGAACGTAGTTCCATAAGTCATAGTTCCACGGGTCATAGTTCTACAAGGCGTAGTTCCAGAGGTCATAGTTCCAAAGGGTGTAGTTACAGAGGGCGTAGTTCCACATGTCATAGTTCTAGAGGGCGTAGTTCCATAGGGCGTAGTTCCACAAGTCATAGTTCCAGAGAGCGTAGTTCCATAGGTCATAGTTCCAAAGGGCATAGTTCCAGAGGGTGTAGTTCCACAGTTCAAAGTTCCACTGGTCATAGTTCCAGAGGGCATAGTTCCACGGGTCATAGTTCCACAGGTCACAGTTCCACATTTCATAGTTCTACAGGGTGTAGTTCTAGAGGTCACAGTTCCAGAGGTCATAGTTCCAGAGGGTATAGTTCCACAAGTCACAGTTCCAGAGGTCATAGTTCCAGAGGTCATAGTTCTAGAGGGCATAGTTCCAGAGGGCGTATTTCCACAGGTCATAGTTCTAGAGGTCATAGTTCTAGAGGGCGTAGCTCCATATGTTGTAGTTCCACAGGTCATAGTTCCAGAGGGCGTAGTTCCACAGGTCATAGTTCCAGAGGGTGTAGTTCCATAGGTCATAGTTCCATAGGTCATAGTTCTACAGGGTGTAGTTCCAGAGGTCATAGTTCCAGAGGGCGTAGTTCCATAGGCCGTAGTTCCATAGGTCATAGTTCCAGAGAGCATAGTTCCACAAGTAATAGTTCCAGAGGGCGTAGTTCCACAGGTCATAGTTCAAGAGGGTATAGTTACAGAGGTCATAGTTCCAGAGGGCGTAGTTCTAGAGGTCATAGTTCCAGACGGCGTAGTTCCAGAGGGCGTAGTTCCACAGGTCATAGTCCCAGAGGGCGTAGTTCCACAGGTCATAGTCCCAGAGGGCATAGTTCCATAGGTCATAGTTCTACAGGTTGTATTTCCAGAGGTCATAGTTCCAGAGGGCATAGTTCCACAGGTCATAGTTCTAGAGTGTGTAGTTCCACAAGTCATATTTACAGAGGGTGTAGTTCCACAGGTCATATTTCCAGAGGGCGTAGTTCCACAGGTCATAGTTCCACAGGTCATAGTTCTACGGGGCGTAGTTCTAGAGGTCATAGTTTTAGAGGTCATAGTTCCAGAGGGCATAGTTCCACAAGTCACAGTTCCACAGTTCCTACATTTCATCTATTTACAACATATTCAAATTCATTGTAAAATTGGCTTGAATAATCGATCCAAGTTGACATATTGTTTTTTTCCATGTTTGCATTGCCACTAACATGTCATGAGAGACCATCATTAGCTTGTGCTCACCCGTATACAAATGTATAATTATCAATTAGATTGAGATAAGTGTTTAAATCATTATAGTTGTGAGTAATACATGAAATTGTAGGTCTTGTTCTAGTGAATCTAATAAAAAATTAGGGCCTTGGTGGACCCCGATAGCCATTGTAATGGAGATATCATGGGTTACACATGTTTGACTCTCATATCTCACTCACAACCCTTATTTTTGGGGTATGGATTCTTAACCTTTATTTGTACTTTGATTTGAATCTCAAATTAATGTGATGCTTTTTACAACACATCAATTTAAGCATTTAATTCTTCAGATCATTTTTTGGGTGCATTCTTTTCAATGTAATGTTATGATGTTCATTTTTAGATTGCATTTATTTTAGTATCAAAATTAATATGATCCTCTTGTGGTGCATCAATTTAAGCATAAATTTATTAAGTGCAATATTTAGTTGTATTGATTTTAACATAGAGTTATTAGGTCCTTCGTTACGATGCATTGGTTTCAAAATATAGTTATTAACATCTTTTTTTGAATTCATCAATTTATGTAACTCATGATAGAGTTCCTTCTTAAGGTGCATTGAATTCAATGTTTTCTATGTTATAGGGTTGCATACATCTAGAGTAAAAAATTGAACATGACATAATCATGTCTCTTCATAAATTTGAAATTTAAGAACAAAGAAGGGTAGTGTGACAATAGGGTAAGAGATGCAAAGAGAATGAATTGCATGAACAAATGAAAGAAAGATGAAATCAACATCTTGAACAAGATAGCTTGAAAAGAACAAATCAATCACAACATATGGCTCTAAAACAAAGGGGAGAACAAACAATCTACAAAATACCAAACCCAAAAATAGGCAAGGGAAAAATTATGGATATTAAACTATGGAATATTTATTGGGAAGGATGTTGGGCATTAGAAATCCTTACTTGATTGGGTATGTTAAACATGCCCATTAAATTTGGTATCTTCCTAAGAAGATCCCCTTAATCCTTTTGGCTTAAAACATTGTTGTAGTATTTAACATATCTACACCAACAATGAACTTTGCAGTTCATATACCAATGACGGACATGACCAATTTACAAGGGTTGCATTTTATTAGCTTACAAGATGGGATAAGAGTTTTTAAGTTCATTGTTTATGTGCATTGATTTAAGTTTAGAGTTATTATGTTCCTCCTTTTGTTTCATTGGTTTGAGAATACAGTTTTTTCTTTCTTCGAATGCATCGATTTCTATAACGTGTGATAATGTTCCATATTTTGGTGCATTGAATTTAGTGTTTTCTTCTTTGTTATAAGGTATGCACATGAGTAAAATATTGAATATAATCATGTTTCTTGTAATGTTAAAATTGAATAAAAAAGATAATTAGTGCAAGAACATGTTGAGAGACATAGAGAGAGTGATCAAATGAACAAATAGAAGTACAAAGAAAAAATTATAGCAAATGACATAGCTTGCAAGGAGCGAGTGGTAACACATGACACAAACAAGACAAAATACCAAACCTAAAAAAGTGGAGTGACACAATCATAGATATAGAAATATGGACGATTTATTGGGAGAGACTTTGGGTGATAGAAATTTTTACTCTATTGGAGTTGTTAAACATGCCCATGAAATTGAGTCTCTTCCTAAGAATATCCCCTTCATTCTTTTGGCCCCAACTTTTGTTATGACATTCAACATATGTACAACAACAATGAACTTTGCACTTCATATACTAGTGAGGGAGATGACCAATTTACAATGGTCACATTTGATTAGATTATGAGAGGAGATGAGACATGTCAAATATGTTGTTATCATTGAGATGAATTTAATTCGAAAAATGTGGATAACACAAATTGATGATCAACTTTGTCAAGTTTTTCTTGAAAATTCATCTATGGATCAATTATATTGGTGGGTGATTTCGATTTTATTTATTTATTAGGAATATACCTTTGGAAATAGTGAGTGTGATTGTAACAAATCTAGATCCATCTTAATCCCATATCTACCAAGAGGGATCAAATCTCTTGAGATGCAAACTTCTCTTCAAGTTCTTACACTCTTTAAAAAATTATATGTCAAAAAATTTGGTTTTTTTCATATTTAACAAATGTAAAATAAAAATAAATTTTATTTAATTTACCCATTTAATATAACTAAATCCAATAAAATAATAGAACTTAGATTATAATTCTTCTTACCACTATTTATCACTATGATCTTGTAATGGATATTGTGAATGTTCTAAGATGTATTGTACTTTTTAAAGTTAGTAATTTGTGATTTAGTTATTTGTTGTTATTTAAGATTTATTTTACTCTTTAAAATTAGTCATTTATTATTTGTAGTCAATTAGTGAATTATAAAAAAAATTGTGCAATTATATTTGTTAAATTCAAATTCATTTGTGATTTAGTTATTTGTTGTCATTTAAGATTTATGGTACTCTTTAAAATTAGTCATTTATTATTTGTTATCATTTATTAATTAGTGTGAATTATAAAAAAAAAATTGTAATTATATTTGTTAAATTCAAATATATTAATTTGATTCTTGTATAAATTTATTATTTTTATTTTTTTATAAATTTTACATTTATATTGGGTATATACTTTTATTTAAAATTTATAATATTTTTTTAATTAAAATAATATAAATTATATTTTTTAAATATACATATATTTTGTTTAAAATTATAATGTATTTTTTAATTAAAATAATATAAATTATATTTTAAATATATATTAATTAATTAAAAGTTAGTATGGATTATAAATTATATTTTTAAATATGTATATTAATTAATTAAGATTGGTATGGATTTTAATTATTTATACTAAACATTGTGATTGATATTTAAATTTTATAGTGATATTTATTTTTGTGTTAATTTGTATTTTAATATATTAAGTAATGTAAAAAAAATTTGTGTATTATTTATATTTATATTTTATGTGTATTATTGGATTTAAATAACATGATTGTATATACTTGAATTGTTTTGAAATCAATTAAAAATTTGGTTGTGATTTAATTGAATTTAAACCACATTATTATATATATTTTTAGAGTTTTTTTTTTAGGAATGTTTAATAATTGAATACTATTAAATTTTATATTTATTATATAAATATGCTTTTTCTTATTTTAAGATATTGGATTTTAATATTGGATTTTAATATTGTATTGTATAGTTTAGTTTATTTACTTAACAAAAGTTTACTATATAATTAAATAAGTATATTATTACATTAATACCTGTCATAAATTTATAATGATTTATATTTTATTAAACAAAATTTGATTAAAAAAATAATTATTTTTGATGGTCAAAATGTATGAACAAAACATCATTTAAATAAAAAGTAAGTATATAGATAATTCTATTTAAGAAACAATAAAAATATCAATAACTTGCTATTACATTTTTAATATAAAAAATATAATTTTTGTATTAAAAGGAAAAAATAGTTATTATTTCATATATCCTTTAATTAAACAATAAAAATAAAAACATAATTATTACATTTTAATAAATTAAAAAAAAAAATTAATAAGAAAACTAAAAATTCATTCTTATTTCATTTATTCTATATATGCTTTAATAAAGAGTTCATTATTTTTTCCAGTTTTATAAAATAAATTTTTTTNAAAAATTATCGAACACAATATGGCATCTTCCATATGACCGAAGGAGATGCTCTCTAAAGTGGAGTTCCACCCGCAGTGACTGAAAAACCCGTCGATGGATGGAGGAGAGAGCACTTTCAGCTGTGAGCACCATGCAACAACCAGTCCCCATTGCTTTATTTCATTCAGAAAGCCGTAAGGTAGCATGGATGAGACTTCTGCGCACTCGTTGCTCGAACGTCGAAGCACCCAGATAACATTATAATTGCTCTCCTTCAGACCCATTGTTATTTCCTCTATTTAGGTCATCGACATAGGGAATAGACTGCCGAACGAGACGTATATGACCGACTTGGGGGCCTTGTCGTCCAACCATTGTGTGTATTCCATCTCTACCCAATAGCTGGTCCCGACAACGGAGTCGCGAGGATCTGAGAGATCGAGGTAGGCCGAAGGGAGCAATGGTCCAACATAGTATACTCACATTTTCTCCCACTAAGCCTCCACCACATGACCTTCTAACCCTTGGAATGAATTGGCTAAAACCCATTCTGCTTCCCTGACTGTTTGAAAACAGCGAGCGACCACTCTGGCTATTACATCATCTCGGCTTAGTTTTAACCAAAAGGGAAGATCTGCGGGCTGTAAAGGGGTCACACCTGGAATGTGGATTACCGATCCCACCTGACGTTCCTCTACAACACAACGCGAAGAAAAAATCATTACAAAATTGAGAAAACCCAAATTATCGGTGAATTAGGGATTGAAGAGAGAGTCTAGTGATGCTGAATAAACCCAAATTAATACAAATTGATATTGAAAGAAAAATATTCCAGAGATTTTAAATCATAGTCTCATTGATTCATTCTCTACTGGGATTCATCCAATGATTAACAACAACATATTTTAAAAAATGATCACCTAAATATGAATGGTAAGTGATGGAAAACACCGACAGATTCTGCGTCCAGAAGGAAACAGACAACAGGCGAAGCTTCTTGGCCAGAGGCACTGCCCAGCCGAGCATGGTGTCGGCCACGATGCAGGAGACAGGCGTTGGATTGGATTGATTGAGATTCTTTATGAGCTCCTCCACATGGCTTTCCATATTATCCAACGACTGAAAAAACTCGTGGAGCTTGTTCCATCTCTCGAACTCGCCGGGCAAGCAATCGGGTATTGCCACCAGCCGAATGTCGAGGCCAAGATTTCGAGCATGGGAAAATGCATTCACATCAGCGAATGGGCACGGGTGATGATGTTATTCCATGATTGTGTGAGGACAAATGTGATGCCAATGCTCTTTGAAGCTAGTTTCTTTGCCAGCTGCATTGCGGGATTGATGTGGCCTTGCCCGGTAGTGGAACGATTATGGCATCTTCCTCCCACAACAACCTCCACTATACCTCCGTGAATTAGAACAACTTTGAATACAAAGAGCTCAGTTAAGTGGTAAGCTCTGTCCCGCGTGTCTGCCTCTACCTATGTTGTCCCCTCATCTTCGAGTTCCGATCTAGAATTTTCCCAATCCTAAAAATCCAGGCGACCCAGACCGAACCCCTTCTCGCGGTTGGAGCCAACACCAGACACATAAGAGCCTTTGTCATCTCTAGCAGTCTCCCGATCAATGAACGAATCATGCTAACCATACAACAGGGTATGCCAAAGAAAATGGAGAGCAAGGCTTTGAAATTAAAAAAAAATCAAATTTGTGGACGCGGGTAGATAACGAAGGGCGGGCATGTGAAATTTTAAAAAATGTGGACGCGGGTACATAACGGAGGGCGAGCATTTAAAATTTTAAAAAATGTGGACGCGGGAGGAATATTGTAGTTCAACATTTATTGTCCATGTACGACACATCTCTTATGTCAGTGTGCGCAGATTACGAGTCCATGTCCTTTCAAAGGAAGAAACGGTGTTAACGGCGGTTATGTGACGCCCCTTTTGGTGAAGCAGAGTTCCCGTCGCCGGAGAAAGCAGTGGATGGGATTCCAAATCGGACGACAATCACTGGCCAGAAGTTTGTCGAAAAGCAATGGTCGGGAAAGGTGCCTTTCGTTTGCCCTTTAGCCTACGCCTAAATAAACAAATCGAAAGCTTTTATTATCTACTAATTCTTATCCTGTTTTTTTAATTCATAAAGTGGTACTTCTTTAAAGTACCATGTAACCGCCTGCAACTGTCACTAACTATTAAAAAGCTGTCTGATTGGGAAATGTTTTTTTTTTTTGGAATTTGGCTATAAATATGCATCGAATCATTAATTTTTTTTGTTTAAAATCTTTTTTTAAATGTACAATAAATTTATTATACTGAAAAACTTCTAAACACTCTGATTATATAAAAATAATCATTCAAATCTAAAAATTTAGAAATATCCTTAAAATAATCAATAAAGAAAACTATTTAATAAAACATTTATACTACGCTCTATTTAAACCCTATATAACCGTCTACCTCAAGTTCGAGCTTATTTAATATTATTCAAATTTTCAGGGTGAATCGCGATGAAATGGAAAAACAAAAGTAGTAATGTACAACGCACACTTAGCCATGAGGAACGACAATATGAAGAGGAGAAATTAAATCATGAAGGATAACCACGAAGAAAAACATATGAAGATGAAAAATGAAAAAAAATATATAAAGATGAAAAAAATTAAAGAAACTATAAAAGGAGAAATAATAATAATAATAATTTAAAAATAAAAATGAAAATATAAAATGATTTTTTTTAAGAAAATATAAATAATGTTCCTTACTTGCAAAAATATTTATAAAAATGAAAATTTTAAAGCTAATTAATTTCGAGTAGCTATGAATTACAACTAATCGTTGTATACTATTAATTAAATGAATTTACAACATGCTAAAATCATACATGAATGCAACTAATAACTTATTATAACAACATATAAATCATTTTCATACACAAAGTTCATGCATAGTAATTAAAACTCATAATGAGAGAAAAAAAAGAGATAAAACACTTATCTTTTTTTTTTAAATAGTTGTGCAACCCCCTGATGGGTTGTGTCACCCAGCTAGGGATATCAATTCACAAAAGAGGGTGGTCTCTCACTGTCCACCAACAGCTCAGAAAATCTCACAACCCACTGGTATTCTTCTACAACTATCCCAATTTTCCACCAACTCTCTTCATCTTGACTTGTCCAACCCAAAGAATGTACCCCTTCACTCATATCAATCCATCGATCGTCCCATTCGTTTATCAAGGTTTCTCTGGCACAAGTAACCAAGAATCTCTCTACTTGGAACTCAACATAACTCATTGCTAGGAAAACTACCAACAAACAACAACAAACACTTGTTGTTACAGTGCAACTCATAGATGAGTTCATTGTTCAGGCTTAACAACCTGGATCTTTAGTATTTAGCTCTAAAGCACTCTACCATGCTTCAGAATTTTCCCTCCATGGTTGCTCCAGCTCCAAACTTTTATTTTTTGTTCTCTACTTGTTGTTCATGCCAAAAACTTGATTGTCTAAAACTGTTGTAACTGTTCATATGAGTTTTTCATCTCCTTTGGCATGCTTGTTTGACTCACACACTTCCCCAAGATGATTGTACTCAGACCCACGTGCTCCCAATAACTATGGGATGTGACTTCTCACACACACCCTCTTACATGCATTCAATGATTGGATTTGGGGACACACAATCATAAATTAGAAGGTTCATATACTAACAAAAATTTTAGGAAGTGGATTGAATTAATAAACATGGGTAATTCCCCGCTTGGACCCCTCTCTTAAACATTCTCCTAGACCCTCCCCTTTCTTGTGGATTAATTCAATCCCCATCTCTATCCATATCCCCCAACAAATGACATCACATTTTATTATTAAAATTTAGAAATACAATTCGCATATACATCGCTTGGTCGTAGCCACATGTTATATCTACATTAAGCATTAATTAAAATGGGGATTATAGTTGGGACATTACATTCTACCTCCCCTACAATTGTGCACCGTCCTCAGTGCACACTATGTCGATATACACATATATACAACTTTTACATCACAATTTTAAGAAATAAAATTATGCAATTTTACAACTACAGTAGTAGTTTCAACTAAAATCTCCTATTCCTCTCAACCCGCTGACCCAAGGAATGTACCCCATTCACTATTCTTAGTCCATCGGATTGTACTATTCATTTATTAGGAGCCCTATCATAGGTTGGGTAGGACTCTAAGATGTGGTTCCAAAACTCTAGTTTCTCAAAATGGAGTCTTGTATTCTTATATTTTGTTTTCTTCAAAATTGTAAAAAAATTGCAGATATTTTTCCTGCATGTTTTCTTTGTGCTCTCATGTATCATTTTTAGGATCGTAGTAGGTCCATTGAACCTTTTCAAACCCTATGGATTTGCTCCTGAACACTTTTACTTTCTGGTCCAAGATGCATATTGGTTGCACCTGAAAATCCCCTTCGTGTTCCACCTGGATCATAGTACAATCAGTTATATGGTCAGGGTCAAACACATATTTCTTTAATAATGACACATGAAATACATTATGCACTCTCATGGATGTAGACAATGCTAGCATGTATGAAATTAGCCCTATCTTTTCTAATATTTGAAAAGGTCTACAATATATTGCTTCCAACTTTGGGAAACTTCCTAATCTTAGCAAGTTTATCTTTGTTTTCACTTTCAAAAACACATGTTCGCCCACTTTAAAATCTCTAGAAAATATGTTCTTGTTTTCATAACTTTTCTGCCTATCATAGGCATCCTTTAAATTCTATTTGATATTTGTCATATACTTTTCCATTTCCTTCAACAAATATGGCTCAATAACTGCTTTGTCTACTGAATTATTCCAAATCACTAGTGGGTTACACTTCCTACCATACAATGCTTCAAATGGGCTCATTTTTAATGAGGCTTGATACTCATTATTGTAAGCAAACTCAACTAAATGAATATAATCCTCACTTTGATGGTTGGTCCATCACATACATTCTAAGCATGTCCTCAGTTATTCTATTAGTCCTCTATGTTTTCTCATTTGACTCTAAGAAATAGGATGTACTGAGATTTAGATTTGTCCCAAAGCCTTAAAAAAAATTCCAAAAATTGGATGTGAACTTTGAATCTCTATCTAAAACTTTTGTCTTAGGCACTCCATGTATCCTGAAATTTTTTTTCATGTAGATTTATGTAATATTTGTTGCCTTGTGCGCTGTCTTTATTGAAATAAAATGTGTTTCCCTAGTCAATTTATCCACCACCACCAAGATGGCAGCTTCGTAATAAAATTCACTGTGACTACTTCCCACTTCCATTATGGAATAGGTAATGGATGCAGTAACCCAGCTAGATTCCTATGTTCTGTCTTCACTTTCTGACATTATAGGCTTCTGCATATATAATTAACCACTTCTTTCTTCATTCCAAGCAAAAAATATTGGTTTCTTACAACTGCAATTGTCTTCTAATATCCTAGGTGCCCAACATATGACACATTGTTCATTTCCTTCATCACTTTTTTTTTCCAACTCAATGGAATTCGACACATACTTTTCCTTTGTATATGAGAATTTCATCTTTTTTAGCTCAAAGTCTTTAAATTTATGTTGCAAATTGTCTTGTTGTAATGTTTCTTTTATTCTTAAATAATGTTGATCCAAATTTGTTGTTGCAACAATTTTATCTTTCAGATCAATCATGTACATACTTATGGTTGCAATATGCATTTCATGAGCTCTCTTTCTAAGTGAATCAACCACTTGATTTTTCTTACCTTTTATATGATTAATTTCAAAATCATACTTACTAAGATATTCAAGTCATTTAGTTTGTCTGGTATTTAATGTTGGTTGTCCAGAGAAATGTTTCAAACCACAGTGTTCTATCCTTAGCTCAAATTTCCTCCCTATGAGGTAATGTCTCCACATTTTAATGCATGTACAATTGTTGTTAATTCCAAGTCATGTGTAACATAATTTCTTTCATTCTTTTTTAATTTTCTAGACTCGTATCATATCACATGATCTTTTTGTGTGAGGACTCCACCAAACTCTTCCTTACATGCATCAATGCGTAGAACACAATCTTCATTCGGATTTGCAATATTCAAGATTGACACACTCATCAGAATTTATTTCAACTGTTGAAATCTCTCTTCACACTTGGAAGTCCATTCAAAATTCACTCCCTTCTTTTGCAAATAAGTGATTGAGCTTGATATCTTTAAAACCTCTTATATGAATCTTTGGTAATAACTGAAAAGACCCATGAATGATCTAATTTTCGTGACATTTATTGGCACTAACCATCCTCTAATGGTCTCTATCTTCTTAGGATTAATTACTATCCCATCTGTTGAAATAATATACCCCAAGTAGTGAATCTTCTTTTGATAAAAGATGCACTTACTAAGATTAACATACAATTTGTGTTCTCTTAAAACTTTTAGCACCATTCTCAAATGTTTCTCATGTTTCTCTCCCGACTTAGAGTAGATGAGTATATGTTGGCACCCAAATTTTTAGGTTAATCTTGCACACGCGCCCAAACAAAGTTGTGCGTGCTCATTCCAAGTTTTGTGAAATTTTTGTATACGTCCATTCCCATTTTGCGCATGCCTAATCTAATGTGAAGAGAATGACAAGAAGTGTGCATCAGACCGAGTTTTGATATCACACGACAAGCTTGAATTATACCAAGTGCACATCGTCTCGAGTTCTATCAGTTGCACTAGAAATCAAGAAGATGAACGTCGAAATCAAGAAAATAATTGTCGAGAAATCTTCTCGAACGATTATTTCCAGTAGCACAAGGGAATGCGAAGATGACAGAAGATGAGTTGGTGAGGCAGTTAAGATTGTTCTGATTCTAGAAGGCTATGTGGATTGTAGGCAAGTTCCAGAAGCATCCGAGATAGTTTGTCAATAGAGTGAGTGGAGCAGAGCAGAAAGAGACAGATCTCTCGAGCAGAGAAAGTTATAAAAAGAAGAAACAATACCAAAAATAGAGTTAGTGGTGAAAGAGATAGACACTAACCAATAATATTCATTGATTTTTTGTATGTTGAGCTCACTTTGATCCTTTGTAATGTTGTAATGCTTCAAAATATAAGTATAAGTCTCTCATATGTCTGAGGTCTGAAAGGATTCACATAGCGTAGTATGTTGTAACCTTGGGGAATTCTCTAAATATGTGCATAGCGTAGTATATACAAATCATATTTAAAAAGTAGAATTTTGGAAGATATAACATTGAATCAACATTATGTGCGAGTTAAAGAAGGCCTACAATAGGGTTATGTACAACTGAAATATAAATACTACATGCTAGAAGAGGATGGAGTCCTATTGTATAGGAACAAAGTTTATGTTCTTAATTCTCAAGAATTGTGAAATTTAGTTCTAAAAGCGATGCACAATGTGTCGTATGTTGAACATACAAGGTACCAAAAGACAATTGTAGTTGTAAGAGGCCAACATTTTTGGCCTAGAATGAAGAAATATGTCGTCAATTATATATTCAAATTCATGGAATGTCAAAAGGTAAAGGCCGAGCACAAACATCCATTAGGATTGCTACAAGCATTTCCCAATATTGAATGGAAATTGGAAGTAGTTATTATATATTCCATCATCAAACTACCCAAAATAACGAGGCAACATGATTCCATCATGGTGTGGTGGACAAGATTCCAAAGGCTACACTCTTATTCCATTCAAGATGGCTCATAAGGAAACCAAAATTATGGAGTTTTATATGAAAGAATTTTTCAGGCTACATGGCATGCCTAAGGAAATAATGTATGCGAGACATCCCAAGTTCACATCAAATGTTTGGAAAGGGGTATTTAAAGGATTTGGGACAAATCTAAATTTAAACACAATTTATCATCCAAAGTCGAATGGGTAGATAAAGATGATCAACCAAATAATACAATATATGTTGAGAATGTATGTAATGGACAAGCCTTCCATGTGGGAAGACTATCTTCATTTGGTTGATTTTTCTTATAACAATGGGTATCAAGAATCATTGAAGAGGACCTTGTTTGAGTCCTTTTATGGTATAAAATGAAACACACCAATGGGTTGGGATGACCCAACAGATAGATCTGTTATTGGGCCATAACTACTCAAGGAAATAGAATAGTAGATGGTAAAAATCTAGCAGAAATTATAGACTGCATGGGACAGGTAGAAAAGTTGTGTAGATAAAGGCATGGTGCACAAAGAATTAAAAGTGGGAAATATTGTGTTTCTAAAAGTAAAGTCTAAAAGGAGCTTACTAAAATTGGGAAGTTTCCCAAACTTGGCAGCGAGATATTGTGGGCCATTTGATATCCTAAAGAGAATCAGTCTTGTTGCATACATGAATTCCCTACATCCATGTGTATTCATAACATATTTATGTGTCTTCGCTAAAAGCATATGTACTTGATCCTAACTATTGTAACCCAAAATATCCCCCTCAATTTTTTGCAAAATTTCGTGAATTCTTTCCAAATGATTTTCATTTAGCTCACCTCAAAGCAATCCCGATTTTAAGCAATCCTTTTCTATTATCCATCAATCCCTCCAATTCATCACACTTATTCTCATATGGATGTATTTCGATTGTTCTTTGTCATAATCATCATCATAGTTATCGTTCTTGATGCTATGGTCTATCCAACATCTCATTGAACCATATCCCTCTAATCCATATCTAATTAACAAGTTTCCTTTGTTCAGTGACCCAAAAGGAAATATTCCCCTTTCACTCATATTACCTACTAAAGCCTTTGAATACTAGTCAATGACCCCCCTAACCTTATAAACCATAAGCACTAGTCTCTAAATACTCCCTAAATTCCACCCTCACCTTCTCCCCTCTAAAAGGATCTATTAATAAGTTAATAAGAATCCAAAAAAATTATAACCGTCCAATAGTAATATGGTGATTTGGAGATGTGGATGACGGATCACAAGAAATTTTAACACGAAATAACTATAAACTCTTTGTCTCGAGGGATGTACAGTTTGGTCCTATGATGGACAGATGTATGGGGAATATTCCAATGATGTGAATAACAACCTATTCTCCAGATCTACTAATTCATATTTGTTCATTCATTCATATTTGTTCACATGACATGTTAGAGGGATTTCTGTCCATTGGATGTAGCTCGTGTGGTTAGGAGGAATGACTGTTACCCTCCCTCAAGTTCAATTGCTTGTAAGTGACAGACCATGCTCTTAAATGGGTCTAAATGATGCTCTTGTTATTGAGTCCCCAATATTTCAAAAATGCTTTACCTCCATTTCTTGTTGATTTCAAGGGATTTTTCGCTCCATATTCTCTTGTTGATTTTAGGGGATTTTTTGTGGACATAGCGAGTACGAGTCTCATTTTTACACAAACATACATTCTAGGGCAATGAAATTTCATCTCAACCTTTCAACATTATTGTTGTAAATGGTGTATAATAAACAGGGGTTTTAAAAGGTTGTTCACAATGCAGATACTCATGAATCATAACCGTCCAAGAAGCATACAAACTAACATCGATGATGAAAACACCAAGTTGGCGTGTTATAAGTGTGATGTATTTGAAACTATTAGCATGTCTATTGTTATCAATCTCTTGTAAATCTCGAGATCCTTGATTTTAGTCGCTCTAGCATATTATCAATCGACCTCCATAATTGGAAATATCTAAGGCATCTGGTGATGAATAAATGTGATCATGTTGTATCTACTTTGTTGTTGCGTTTGTTGATGTATGGATGTAGTGTATGGAGAAAAGGTGCACACAAGAAATTGTCAATAGTGGTTTCCATTAACAATTTGGTCAGCTTAAACAACCTCTCCAGGTTAGACCTAACAAATAAAGGAGATGTTATTATGGATGGCATGTTAGGGAAACTGATCGAAATGCACAGCCTCATTTTACAACTTACAAAGATTGAATTGTTGGATCGTGGATACAGGGTACGTTGGATTTTGTTTCTTTTACTGTGCCAGAGGCACATGGATTTGCATTTGAGGGTGTACACCAATTGATAACATGATTTTCTCATGCTTGGGCATGGTCCTGTAAGTAGTGGATATCATCGATTGTATAATATTTCCTTTGGTTTTTGATGCAACTTGCCCCTCAGTGGACGATCGCTCCCACCAGGACCTCCACAAACCTTGGCCCGAAGAGCCAACAACTCTCCCACTCCCCCGGGCATTCTTCACCCACAGTCTTCTCGGTGATCTCCCTTTTCGGGTGTCGGGAAATCGGCACTCGCGTGTTCATGAGTTCAACGCTTGTAACCTCGACCCTTCAATTCCCGAGCCCCGATCTCTGATGGTCAAGGTCAACACTCGGGGTATCGCCACTCGAAATGCCGAGCCTTTGTACTTCAAAACCCCGATGACCGATACGCCGATCTTTCGACTCACACCACCTGGACTCCACTTACTCCCTGGGGCCCCACATGACCACGCCGCCTCGGGATTTCGCTATTCGCGAATTTACAATGTAAGTGTTCACTGAAGTTGAAAACCCCGAACTCCGATGTCCCGATCTCCGGGATCTAATGCCACGCGTCCCTCCAGTGATCAACGGCTCCCGTTAAATCGGGAAATCGCGACTCACGATTTTGTCATGCATACAATTCTCGCACTCGTCCACCCCGAAATGCCGATATGCGATGGCCACGGGTTTTCTCATACACCTGCAAGTTAACCCCCTCGCAACTCCTCCGTTATCTAATGGTCTGCGGGATTTCGCAACTCTTCACGACGATTTAAAGTCGTCGATTCTCTTCCTCTTGGGAACTCTTCCACTGCGCCAACTTCGTCCTATGCGAACTTCCCTGGGTCTGTTCCCACAGCGAAACAAAAGAACTGTTCCTCCTGAGCTTTGTTCGGCTGACTCCTTCAGAGATTTCTCAAACACGCTCCCTGTATTCGGTCTTCAACTACTTCCCAAAAGTGGTGAAGTCTTCCGGGTCCTGTGCACTCACGCTCGCAACAGTCTCGGCCTTTTCCTTCTCAGACTTGCTACTGAGACTCTAGTTCGACCTGCACTCACCTGCACGGTTCACGCAACCCAACTCACTCTGGGAAAACGAGAATAAGGGTTCAACTGCTCAGCCTCCTCGACGCACTCAATACGGAGGAATTCAACTACACTCGATGCAGGAATCTCCTGGCTTAAGCAGAGAAACAATTGAAACTTATTCTCTCAGGTTTCTAACCTGATATGCAATCACATAAGCAGCATATAGAAGATAAGCATAAAAGGAAACAAGCATGCAACATCATAATACCAACAACACGAAGAGACTAAACACATCCATGGAATTGAATAAAGCTTTCCTATTAATTCAATCTCTATACATGGAGTTTCTTCACACGTTCTCTACTATGCTCTCCTTTCTCTTTTAATGCTAATGCTGAATTAATCAATTACACAAGGAGGGTGCCTATATTCGTTTTCCCTCCTGGAAAATGGAACTGTCTAATCTACAGCTAACCCTATCTACCAGCATTTAAAACTGTTAATGCTTGCTTATCTACATTATATTACAAATGCGCTCAGCTTTAAATGCCTTTAGTGAAACAACGGCGCAACAATACCAAGGTAAATTCAAAATCAAAAAAGGTTTTCTGGCTGTACGTTCTCTTTCTCCTCGCGCTGGTTCATATGATGTATTGCGGATGCTCCTGCATCATACTCCTTGGCTCAAAATATTTCATGGGCTCCTGCCCATGAGCTCCTGCACAGTCTGCCCATGTTTCAAAATCATTGCTTCTGTCTCCCAGCTGGCATCCTCCACTGGGTGATCTTTCCATTTCACCAGGTATTCAAAATACTGCTTCCTCCTGGTCTTTCTTCCAACCCTTTTATCCAGTATGCACTCCTTCTCAGGCTTCTGTGCAACTGGCAACTGCTTCTGCCACTGGACCACTGGTTGTTCATCATTTCCAGCTCCTGCATCTTCGACTTTATATGGGTATAAATCTGAAATGTTGAAAATCGGAGATATCCCGATGCCCTCTGGCAACTCAAGCTCATATGCATTCTCCCCGAATTTCTTCAGGACTTTACATGGCCCAATTTTCTTCATCTTGAGCTTGTTGTATGTTCCCCTTGGGAACCTTTCTTTTCTCAAGTGCGCCAGAACCATGTCTCCAACTTCAAATTGGAGCTACCTTTTTCTTTGATCGGCTCTGCGCTTGTATTCCTAGTTCGATTTCTACAACCGCTGCTTCACTGTGTGTGAAGTTCTTGCATTGCTTTAGTGAATTCTTCAGCTCTCGCGCTGCTGGTTTCAGCCTGTTCTGACTCCCTGAGCTCAGATACTCCTCTCGGCTGTGTTCCATACAAAATTTGAAATGGGCTCTTCCCTGTACTGCGATTCACAGAATCGTTGTACGCAAACTCTGTCTGCGGTAGGATCTGATCCCAACTGGTGTGATGCTCCGTCACCAGACTCCTCAACAGATTTCCTAAGCTCTTATTGACTACTACGGTCTGCCCATCTGTCTGCGGATGGTAAGAAGAACTGAATGCTAAGTCAGTCGCTAGCTTCTTCCATAGTGTCCTCCAGAAGTGACTTATGAACTTCGTATCCCGATCCGAGACTATGCTTCTCGGCAATCCATGCAATCTTACAATCTCTTTGAAAAATAAATTGGCGATGTGGGTTGCATCACTCGTCTTATGGCATGGAATGAAATGCGCCATCTTCGAGAACCTATCCACCACTACAAAAATGGAATAAACTCCTCGCTGAGTTCTCGGTAACCCTAACACAAAGTCCATGGTAATGGCTTCCCATGGCCTCTCTGGTATAGGCAACGGCTGATAGAACCCTGTGTTCTGTTTTCGGCCTTTCGCATGTTGACAAATTCTGCACCTGTCAACAAATCGCTTTACATCTGCACGCATGCCCGGCCAATAATATGATTCGCCTAGCTTGGCGAATGTTTTGTCATGCCCGAAATGACCTGCTAGTCCACCGCTGTGCTTTTCTCGTACCAAATTCTCTCTCATAGAGCAATCTGGAATGCAC
>SNQJ01S0026458.1:0-48979 GCA_010110895.2 Picea sitchensis | reverse complement strand
CGTTCCCCCTGACTTTTGCACTAGTCTATCTATGCTCACAGAGGTTGTACGTTCCCCCTGAATTTTTCACTAGACTATCTATGCTCACAGAGGTTGTACATTCCCCCTGACTTTTTCATTAGACTCACATAGCATCTCGTTCATCCTAATTTTTGGTTTGACTCATAGAGGTTGTATGTTCCCCCTAGCTTTTGTCAATACCTCACAAGACTGGTTGATTCTCCAAATCTCCTTGGCTAGCCTCAAGGTGGCCCTTATGGCCTCTCATTGGAGAATGATTGTCGATGCTTCCAAATTTAACACTCCCTCTCAGCGAGGGATTCATTATCAACCACACCAAGTTGCCTCTCAGTTGTACAGATTGTCTCGAGGTCAAAGGCTTGGTCAGGATCTCAGCTACCTGCTCACTCATGGATATGTACTATAACTTTACAGTTTTTCTCTAGACCAAGTCTCGGATGTAGTGGTACCTCATGTCAATATGTTTTGACCTATCGTGAAATACCGGGTTCTCTGTCAATTTTATGCAACTTTGATTATCATAGTGAACCACCGTCATCTCGATCTTGTCACAAAACAACCCAGAAACCAATTTTCTGATCCATATTGCTTCCTTGCTAGCATCACTTGCTATGATGTACTCAACTTCTGTTGTACTCTGTGTAATGGATCCCTGCTTCCGTCTTGACCAAGAGATCATAGTGGATCCTAAACTGAAGCAGTATCCAGAAGTACTCTTCTAATCCACTGGGCTTCCTTCCCAGTCAGCATATGCATACCCATGCATAAATAAACCACCACTGAATGTATATCTCAGACCATAAGTAATGGTCCCTCTGAGATATCTCAAGATGTGCTTTTCTACCACCCAATGTCTCTATCTCGGTTTAGTCATTAACTGACTCATTGCAATAACTGCATAGCATATATCTGGCCTACTGTGGATCATGTACAACAATGATCCAATCAATTGCCTATACATGGTGGGATCCACCAAATCTGAACTTGTATCAGAATCATGCTGCTTCCTCAGGTTGGTAACCATTGGAGTAGACATAGATTTGCAATCCATCATACCAAACCTCTTTTGTACATCCACTGTGTATTTTCCTTGTGCCAAAAATATATCACCCTGTCTTTGCCACACTTCCAATCCTAGGAAGTAATGCATCAAGCCTATGTCTTTCATCTCAAATTTTGAGGTTAGCTCCCTCTTACACCAGGCTATTATCCCTTCATATCCTGTTAGAAATAGATCATCAACATACATGATAGTATAACAGGTTGGTTACCTCTTACCTTGAAGTACAGATTTGCATCAACATCACTTTTCTGAAAGCCCAGGCTTTTAAGAAATCCATCAATCCTGTCATACCAAACTCTGGGAGCCTGCTTAAGACCATACAAGCCTTTCCTTATCTTGCATACATGAGTGCCTTTGTTATGCAGTACAAAACCATCTGTTTTTTCCACAAAGACCTCCTGTTCAATATTTCCATTCAAGAATGTTGTTTTTACATCCATCTGATGTAGTTTCCAACAAAGAACGGAAGCTAAAGCAATAATAGTTCGAATGGAGGTATACCTGGCTATAGGGGAAAAAGTCTCTTCATAGTCGATTCCTTCTTTATGAGTGAAGCCTCTGGCTACAAATCTTTCTTTGAACTTTTCCACACTTCCATCAGCTGCATGTTTGATCTTATAGATCCATTTGGAAGAAACCACTAATTTGTCTTTTGGCCTCAGCACAATGTCCCAAACATTGTTCTTTATAATAGACATGTATTCCTCAAGCATGGCATCCTTCCATACTTGTAATTTATCTACTTCTTCAAATGAAGAAGGTTCAACATCACTAATGTTTCTCATCAGTGCAACATAGCCTCCAAACCTATGAGGCCTCTTCCTTTCCCTGAAAGTTCCTTTGGGAGAAACTATCCTTTCTGCTTCCTGCACTATTTATTTAAGCCACCCCGGATTCCTATTGGTTGGAGGTTATTCAAGAGTTCTTTTTAACACTTCAATAAGTTCTAGGGGCTCATTAATTTTCCCTTCATGAGGTTCCTCCCTTTGATCATCTGACTGTTCATTTTCAGAAGAGGGTGAAGCTGGCTTAGCTGCTTCTGATTCCTGCTAAAGTTATATGGATTTCTTAAATGCAGCTTCCTCATGGAAAGTCATGTATCTTCTTACCTCTATGTGCTTATGACCTAGTACATAAATCCTGTAAGACTTGGAGTTCTCACTGTACCCCACAAAAACCCCCTACTTGCCTGAGGGTTCCATCTTTGTCCTCTTTTCCTTAGGGACATGAATATACAGAGGACACCCAAATATCCTTAGATGCCCTACTTCAGGTTTGATCCCTGAGAAGACTTCTTCAGGAGTCTTGTCCTTCAAGATATCATGTGGACATATGTTTTGAATATACATGACAGTGGAGGTATCTTTTTCCCATAAAGAATTTGGGAGATCCTAGTCAAACATCGTTGCTTTCGCTGCCTCACAAATTGTCCTTTTTTTACTCTCAACAACTCCATTTTGTCGAGGGTTATATGGCATGATCAACTGTCTCTTGATTCCTGCTTACTTGCATAAATCCTCAAATTGGAGATATTCAAACTCTCATCCATTGTTTGTTCTAAGGATTTTGATGTGTTTCCCTATCTTCTTTTCAATAAAGGCTTTATACTCTTTGAATTTATCAAATGTGTCACTTTTAGCTTTAAGGAAATATATCCAACATTTTCTTGAGTAATCATCAATAAAAATGACATAATACAAACAACCACTGAGTGAGGGAGATGGCATGGGACCACATACATCATAATGAACCAGATCTAATATGCCCTGACCTCTGTTGTCACTACTAGGAAATGCTTTCTTTATATTTTTACCCAGCATGCATCCCTTACAAATTTCATTTTTACTAAGAGAAATAGAGGGCATGCTACAAACCATGTTATGTAGATCTAGAAGAGATTTGTAATGAAGATGTCCAAGTCTTATGTACCACAACGCACTAGAGCTAGTCACATCATGAGCCAATGCCTGAACTAACTGTCCTGACAAGACGTACAATCCTCCACTGCGAGTTCCAATGGGTTACGTTGTACTTAAGTGGCTACCTTTAGCCCATAATAGTGCCTTCTTGTATTTGAAGATCACCCAATATCCCTTGTCCTTAAGGGTTGCAACTGATTGTAGATTCTTCTTGAGCCCTGGAACATATAATACTTCATCAACATGAAGTCTAGCTGATGCAGGAGCATCACCAATGTCAAGCAAGTGTGGGGCAACCACAACACATTTTGAGCACATGATACATTGTTTAAATATTTTTGAAGGTTGGATGCACCAAACTTAAATGTGATAGTTAAGGAGAGGCATACTAATAGATTGTAATTAGACCTTGAGCGACCTGCTCTCATCTGAAGGACTAAGAAGGCATTTATGTTAGTAGGTAGATTTAATGCATAGATTAGACAGTTTAGAATGAGAGAGGGAAAATAGAGTATAGACACCCTCATTTTATTTTATTGAATTGTAACATTATGATGAAGAGTAGGAGAGCATAGAAGAAAAAATAGAGAGAGCGTGTAGCAGACTCCATGTACAGAAGTTCTAAACTAATATGAGGAAGTTGTGATTCAGACTCATGGTGTTCATATATTCTCTGTGTATGTATCTTTGAATGTTATGCTCATGAATGTTTTACTCTTTCTGTTGTACATTTGATTTTATGCTATGTATGAATGATTTCTTATTGAATGTTTGAAATCTAAGAGAGAGAGAGAGAGTAAGAAGAATGAGTTTCAATTGTTTCTCTATCTGAGCAAGAGTTCCTACAAGGAGTGCAGTCGAATTGTCTGCAAGGAGTGCATTGACAAGGTGTTCAGAGGGTTGTCTCTGAAAGCTCAGACTAGATATCTTTTTTTCTCATTCACACAGAGGTGCAGTCAGGCACAAGAGCATGCAAGGAGCGCGTAGAATGAGGAAAATATCAAAGTTTCGAACATGAGTAAAGTATTGAGAGACTGCTGTTGCAGAGTGTGCATAAGGTCGAAGAGAATTCAACACTTCAAGTGTTTGGAGGTTGCCGCAAGGAGTGCGTGCAAGGGTCTTCTTTAAGACTCGAAGTTGTGAGAAAGCTCAGGGAGGATAAAGCCTTTGAAACTATTGAAGGTAGTACAAGGACTTCGTGCATATTGAGTGATAGGAAGGCATTGGAAGTTTGTGCCATAGGTGGATAAGTCCGGGAAAGATTCCTTGGTTCACTTTGCAGAAATCGTCAGAGGGAAGGAACAAACGGTCGAAATTCTCTATAGAGAATTTGTGAAATCCCATCAGTCGTCCGATCTGACAAAGAAGCGAGGAGGTTACGACTGGGTTTCCAAGGTGCAAGCTTAGAAGATTGTGAACTGTCAGATATTCACTTAGATACCCGTCAACCATCTGATCTAACAGGAGTTTCACGGGGTTTAAACCCTCTCAAGCCGAATGAAGGTCCCGAAAGGTATCGGGGTATCAAGGCATCAGAGTTCAGAATATCGAAAGTTCTGTGGACAAGAGATCGAGTAAATCCACAGTGAAAACCCCGAAACAAATTAGAACCGTCCATCTGTTGGGACATTTGGCAAGAATCGAGAGCCATTGGCATCTCAGAAATCTAGAGAAGAAGAGTCCGAGACCTTTTGAGTCCTGAAACAGCGAAAGGATTACAGTCGTGGATCTAAGGAAGGACACATGTCGCACAATCATCCAATTCGGAGATCCAGGCAACGGGACTCAGATAAGTGAGCATTTTTTATTGTTCATTTGGTGAAGTCCAAGGTTTAATTTGAACCATCCATCCATTTGGGATGCATGTCGGAAATCCGAGAAGTCGGGATTCGACGTTTCGCGAATCCTGAAGACAGGAAACACTTACATTTCGGAACTGCGAAGTCTGAAATCCCGATAAAGAGAAAAGCTCTGTCATGGGGTCCAGTTGATGTCATCTCGTCATAACAGGAGGTCAGGAATTAGAATTTTGGGAGTCCTGTGGGAAAGAACGCAAAGGCATTGTTTTCCCAAAATTGCAAAGTGACGTGGACCGTCCATTTTTGAGGACGCGTGGAAACAATCTCAACTTCCGGGGAAAGTCCCGAAAAGGAGGTCATATCGGGAGATTAAAGTTTGAGAGATCAGAAGAATCAAGGTCAAATGCATTTTGGCATTTGAAACCCCGAAATCCCGAAAGGAGCTAGGACTGTGGTCATATAAAAGGGAGGTCGTATGGACCCAAAAGTCTAGCCCAGGGGACTAGCAGAAGTTGAAGCATCTCAGGATATCGTAGATTGGGAAATTGGGAAGGCAAAAGTTTGTGACATCCAGGATTACAAAACCCCAAAGCTCGAAATTTTATTTTTCTATCACAAAGAGAACAACGATTAGACCTAGAGGTTGCGAGGAGCAGAAAAGACCTGTGGGTCATTTTTAATAGAGATTCCAGTGGAGAATCGAAGGAGCCACTCCGGCTCGGTGAAAAAGTTTGAATGATCCTTAAGACCGGGAGGTCAGCGCAGAGGCCTTTGCCGAAGCAAAGGGTGATAGTCCTATGTCAGGTGTGGTATCAGAGCACAAAAAGGTTTCTTTGCCTTCTGTAGCAGAGGAAATAAAATTCCACCATGCCGCCAAGAAGAAGGGACATGCAAACACCCGATCCGCCAAAGGAAAGGGAAATACCAAGAAGAAGAGGTAGGCAGATGCCTAACCCAACCATGGTAAGGGAAATGCGGGATTTATGCACTAGACTTGAGGACATGGAGATAGCACAGAGACGCACAGTCGGTATTGGGGATCTTAGTGATTCCGAAAGCGAAGTGGAAGTTGAACATGAAGAAGAAAAAGTTGCAGCTGAAGATGTAGCAAACGAACGTTTGATTAGGGCTATTTCAAGAATGGGTGCCAGGGAAAAAATGGACATTCCAGTTTATGAGGGAAACCTGGATGCTGAAGAGCTTCTAGACTGGATTAGAGCTCTGGACACTTACTTCGACTACGAATATGTCGAGGAAGACAAGAAGGTCAGACATGTTGTCACGAGACTAAAAGGACATGCAACATTGTGGTGGGATGAACTACAAGATGACAGACGCTGCAAAGGAAAGCAGAAAATCAAGAGTTGGGATAGAATGATCGCAAAGATGAAGGTGAAATTCATACCGAGGGATTACCAGATCACTCTGTTCTAGAGGATGTAAAACCTGAGATAGAAACTGATGACAGTGAAAGAATACACTGAAGAATTCTACAGGCTGAACATCAGGGCAGGTCATCGGGAGAGCGATGATGAAAAAGTTACTAGATACCTGAATGGCCTGAGATATGACATTCAATATGAGATGAGTATGGTAACCATCCGAACAGTGGAAGATGCTTATCAGATGGCTCTAAAGGCTGAAGAGAAGCTGAGTCGAAAACAGGGTCAAAGAGGCCGAGGCAGAAGTCAAGCCAGGGGCAAATCAGTTGTCCCAGATAAAAATCAGAAACCCAAGGAGGACTGGAAGAAACCCCAGGCTCGAACTGAAAGGGGTGGAACCTCACAGCGAGGACAATATGCTGAACAGAGAGGGAAGCATACTGAACAAAGAGGAGATTATGCCTATAATAATACTTTTCCTCATACTAGAGGTAGAGGAAGAGGAAGAGGTGGAGTTATAAAATGCTTCACGTGTGGAAAGAACGGACACAAATCTTATGAATGTCCAGATAAAAAGAAAGAGAGTGGAGAGACTCACATTGCCAAAGCACAAAGGCAGAATTTTGAGGCAGAGGATGCTAAAGGCAGAAGATCGTTGATGATGCGAAAAGTTCTTTTGACACCAGAGAAGGAGGTGGAGAGTCCAGTATAGAGAAACAGACTTTTTCGAACTGCTTGCAAAACCAAGGATAGGGTATGCAAGGTCATTGTGGATAGTGGTAGCATAGACAATCTCGTTTCAACAGAGATGGTAGAAAAGTTGGAGCTGGAGACGATTGAACATCCAAGTCCATATAGAGTTTCATGGCTACAAAAGGGACATCAGGTAAATGTCACTAAACAATGTTTAGTTGAATTTAATATAGGAGGATATAATGATAAGATACTCCGCGATTTTATTCCTATGGATGTTTTTCATTTATTGCTGGGTAGATCATGGAAATATGATAGAAATGTGATTCATGATGGGAGGATGAACACATACACCCTGGAAAAGAATGGGAGAACTCATATGTTGCTTCCAATCAAAGATAAGGAAGTGAAACCTGAAGTACGTAACACTGTACTTCTCATGAGTGGGAAATAACTCCTTAAAGAGGTCAAGAAGAAGGAGGAACCACAATTCATTATAGTCAGGAAATCGATAATTGTTTTGACCGGCACAAGAGTGGACGATTTACCAGAAGAGGTTCAGGAACTATTGGAAGAGTTCACTGACATAGTAGTGGACGAACTACCTTGTTCGTTGCCACCAATCAGAAGTGTGAGTCATCATATTGATCTCATCCCTGGAGCCAGTTTACCAAACAAAGCAGCGTACAGACTGACGCCGCAGGAGAATGAAGGCGCGAGTCATCATATTGATCTCATCCTGGAGCCACAACAAAGCAGCCGCATGCATTCCATTTCAGGAGAATGAAGAAGTCAAAAAGATTAAGTCCAGATTTGTTGGACAAAGGGTTGGTTAGAGAAAGCTTGAGCCCATGTATAGTTGTCTCCAATAAAGATCAGTCCAAAGAAAGACTCCGGGAGGATGGAGGATGTACCGATTCAAGAGAAATTACCGATAACCACCGCATATATTTCCATTGCTAAGGATGGATGATCCGATGGATTTCTTAAGTGGAGAAAAATATCTTTCAAAGATTGATCGAAAAGTGATAACGTTCCGCATTCGCATGAGGGAAGGTGGTGAATGGAAAACAACCTTCAAAAAATGAAGTATTGCAGCAAACGCCGGTCATGTTTGGCTTCACAAATGTGCCAAGTAATCTTTATGAGGTTGATGAACTAAGTCCCAAGGAATTCATCGTGAAATTTTTCATTGTGTATATGGATGACATACCACTTCTGCAAGAAAACAAAGGACGAGCATCTGAAACACTTGGCTACTATGATGAAGAGATTACGTTAGCGAGAAGGCTGATAAACATGAGGAAATATTCATTCATGAAGACAGAGTTCATCTACTTGGGATTTGTTATTTCTACTGCATTAGATGAGGATGGATCCAGATAACGTGGAAGTAATCAAGAATTGGCCATCACCAAAGAGTATATATCTCGAGGAGAAGTTTTCACGATTAGCTAGTTTCTACCATAAATTCATCACGAATTTCAGTGCAATTAGTGCAACAATGATGGATGATAAAGAAGAAAAGACATGTGTCTCTTTTCAATTAGACAAGATATCGGTAAACAATTTTAACTGAAGAGGAAGATCGAGAAACCAATTCTCAGTGCTACTTGTGATTTCAAAGACATTTCGTGAAATGCGATATGGATTTGCATAGGGCAAATTCCGGAAATAAGAGGATGATGATAGCATATTTCAGCGAGAAGCTCAATGAAGCAAAGGTGAAGTACTCCACATACGACAAGGAGTTCGCTATCATCCGCATTGGAAGAAATGGATGCATTACTTCGATTCCCAAAGAGTTTGTCTTATACAGCGATAATCATGTAATTCATGTTTCGTGAATTCAAATGGGTGAAAAATTTGAATCGTGAGATATAAGTTAAATGGTTTGAATATATGCAAAATTCCCACTTTGTGATTAAGCATATTTTTTGAACTACTAACAAAGTTGTTGATGCGCTAAGCAGAAGGTTTCATCATAGGAGTCTCAAAGTCAAAACATCGGGTTTTGAAGGACCCTCAAGGACATGTACACAAGGATGATCTTGATTTCAAGGAGGCATATGAAGCAAATGAGAATACAACCCTTGAGATTTGGGGCCACGGACATAGATTACATGGTCCATGAGGGATTACTATTTAAGGGTAATTAGCTTTGTATTCCAAATGCTCCATGAGATATGACAACTCATGAAAGAGAACACAGGTGGATTGGTCAGACACTTTGGTCACGACAAGACATTTGCAAATTTGAATGAGTCATATTTTTATTGTGGAAATGTAAGGCTGTAGAGGTTTGTGGATGATGCATAATTTTGCCAAAGATTCAAAAGAAGCATTGCATACGGTGGATTTTATCAACCATTGCCCATACTTCTTGAGAGGTCATTGGATGCAATCAACATGGATTTTGTATTGGTTTGCCAAGAACACAAAGAGGATTTGAATCAATCTTGTGGTGGTGGATAGATTTTCCAAGATGGCACACTTCATTCCATGTCAAAACCAAATGACGTGAACTCCACATTGCGACCGCTTTTCAAAGAAGCCATTTGACTTCATGGCTTACCAAAGAGAATAGTCTCGGATCGAGACACTAAGTTCACAGGACACTTTGGAGGACCTTATGGAATAATATGGGAACTAACTTGTCGCTTAGTTTATCTTATCATCCTCAAACAAAAGTGGTAAAATGTAAGTCCGGGAGACTTGCTAAGAAGCCTGATGACAGAACACCACATCCAGTGAGACAACATATTACAACAGGAAGAATTTACTTATAATGATTCAACCAACAGAGTACGTATGATTCCATTTCGGATTGTTCATGGAATAATACCTAGGAATTTCTAAATTTAGAGATTCAGAACACAATACGACTAGGAGTGCTAGTGTAGAAGATTTGGCAGAGGCGATGAAGGAACTTCAAAACCAAGTGAAGGAGCGATTTACGTAATTCTAGCCGAGTATAAGAGAAGAGCAGATCAACACAGAGACAACTTCAGCTTGAGGTTGGAGATTTGATTCCGCACATAAGGAGAAAGGAAAGGTTGTCGGGCGGGAAATATATAATAAATCAAGATGAAGAAGACGTAACCGCAGATCTTGAAGAAATTTGGGGAAATGATTATGATTGAATTACCCAATGGGATTGGAATTTCTCCGAGATTCGTAATGTCTCAGATTTGTACCCATACAAAGTCGAAGAAGCAGAAAATGAACAGCCAAAGGTTCAGTGACAGAAGCAGATGCCAGTTGCAGAAAAAAAACTGCAGATGGAGCACATACTGAACAAAAGGGTCGGCAAGAAGACCAAACAAAGGGAATACTTTGAATACTTAGTCAAACGGAAAGGACATCCAGTTGAAGAAGCCAACTGGGAAGATGAAGTAAGATCTCGTATACGGATAGACCATAGAGCTCATGGACAGAGCCCATGAAAATTTCTATGAGGGAATATGATGCTATATGACTCAATGTCAAGCTTAGAAATAGAAACTACAACACATTTTGATCACATGATACATTGTTTAAATATTTTTGAAGGTTGGATGCACCAAAATTAAAATGTGATAGTTAAGGAGAGTATGTACTAATAGATTGTAATCATACCTTGAGCTCCCCACTCTCATCTGAAGTAGAAAGAGGCATTTATAGTAGTAAATACAAGTAGGTAGAATTGAATTATTAGATTAGACAATTTTAGAATGAGAGAGGGAAATGGAGATAGACACCCTCATTTTATCTTTTATTGAATTGTAACATTATGATGAAGAGTAGGAGAACATAGAGGAAAAAATAGAGAGCGCAGTAGAATCCATGTACTTAAGTTCCTCAACTAATATGAGCTGTGATTCGCACTCCATGGTGTTCATATATTCTCCGCATGTATCTTTGAATGTTATGCTCAAGAATGTTTTACTCTTTCCATCATTTCTTTGCTATGTGTATGAATGATTTCTTGTTGAATGTTTGAAATCTAAGAGAGAGAGAGAGCAAGAAGAACAGCTTCAATTGTTTCTCTATCCGAGAAGAGTTCCCCAAGGAGAGTGCATTTGAATTGTCCGCAATGAGTGTGTCGACAAGGTGTTCAAAGGGTTGTCTCCGAAGCCTGCATTTAGATAGCTTTGTTCTCATTCAGCTACGTACTGCACAAGAGCGCGTAAGGGGCACGAGAACGAGGGAAAATCTCAGAGTTTCGAACCCGAGTAAAGTATTGAGAGACCGCCACTGCAGAGTGTACGCAAGGTCGAAGAGCATTCAAACACTTGAAGTGTTGAACACTGAGGGTTGCCGCGCGAGGTAAGGGTCTTCTTTAAGACTCCAAGTTGTGAGAAAGCTCTAGGAAGATAAAGCCTTTGAAACTGCTTGAAGAAGTACAAGGAGTTGGTGCATATTGAGTGATTAGAAGGCATCGAAGTTTGTTATAGGTGGATAAGTCCGAGAAAGAATCCTTGGTTCACTCTGCCGCAAATCACGTAGGGAAGGGAACAAATGGTCAAATTCTTTATAGAGAATTTTAGAAATCCCGCTACCGCTCGATCCGATGTGCTAGCCAGAAGGTTATGACTGCTGCTAAGGTGGAAGCGAAGATTGCGAACCATCGATCCTTCACTCTAGATAATTCGTCACCCATCCGACCGATAGGATTTTCTACTCTGGTTTAAAACCTCTCAAGCTGAGTGAAGGTCCTGAAAGGTATCAAGGTATCGAGGCGTCGGAGTTCAGAATATCGGAAGTTCTATGGACGAGAGATCGGGTAAATCCATAGTGAAACCCTCGATACAAATCAGAATCATCCATCTTTTGGGACATGTGGCAGGAATCGAGCCATTGGTATCCTCGAAGTCTAGAGAAAGATTCCAAGACCTTTTGAGTCTCGAAACAAAGGAAAGGATTTCAACCATGGATCTAAGGAAGGACGCATGGGTTGCGTGATCATCCAATTCGGAGATCCGAGTACCAAGACTCACATAAGTGAGCATTTTAACTTTGCAGTTGGCTTAAGTCCGAGGTTTAGTCTGAGCTATCCATTCATTTGGGACACGTGTCAAATTGAGAAGTCGATTCGCATTTCCGCGAATCCCGAAGATAGGAAACACTTACATTTTGGAACAACAAAGTTCAAAATCCCGATAAAGAGGAAAGATCTGTTATTTGGTCTAGTTGACGTCATCTCATCATAATCTGAGGCTCTGGGAATCGGAATCTCGGGGAGTCCCATGGAAAGAATCCAAAGGTATTGTTTTCCAAATTGGGTAGCGGATGTGGGATCCATTTTTAGGACGAGTGGTAAATAATCTCACCCGAGGGAAATTCCCAAAAGGAGGTCATCTGAGATCGGATTCGAGAGATCAGAGGAATCGAGGGCAAATGCATTTCGACATTTGAAACCCCAAATCTTGAAAGGAGCTAGGAATCAAGCATCATATAAAGGGAGGTCATGTGGACCCAAAAGTGTAGCCTAGGGGACTAAAGGTATTAAGCATCTCGGATATCGGAGGATCGGAATCGAAGTAAATGTTTGTGACATCTGGGATTGCGTAAACCTCAAGCCCGAATTTTATTTTTCTCACGCTAAGAGAACAATGATTAGGACCTAGAGGCTGCGAGGAAGGTAAACAATCCCGGGTTAGTTTTAATAGAGATCTGAGAATCAAGGTTTCACTCTCGCTTGGGGAAAGTTTGAACGATCCTTAAGATCGAGAGGTCAACGCAGAGGCCTTTACTGAGGCAGAGGGTGATAGTTCTCACACTAGCCTCAGATTCCCAACTGAAGGAGATAGAGCCTAATCACTCTATATTGTAACATTTGTCATCCCTAAGCTCAACATACCTTAAAAGATTTTGTCTCAAAAACTGAGAGGAACTCCTTGAACTGGCCATGTGCTTTGATGCACCACTATTCACTAACCAAGTTTTTGGCCCAGTAAAAACTATACTGGATAAAGCAAAAACCAAGTAATATTCTTTTCTATTTCTTTTCCCATCGTAGTTAAGGACTTCTCTTTTCCGATTTCTTTTGATTCACTTCATCATCCTCAGTAGTTGAGGGATGATGTTTCCCTTTCCTAGAATGTTTCCTTCTAAACCAACAATCTTGAGCAAAATGACCTAACTTATTACAATTAAAGCATTTAATCTTACATGTATCAATATTCTTGCCTTTGAATGTACCTTTGATGTTTGGCTTCCTCCAAGAGCTTTTCTAGAAAGTCCCTTTCTTATTTCCCTTGAATCCTGATGCTAAATGATGAGTGCTCTTCTTTCTTTGGCTCTCTCCTGGTAGTTGTGCAACTCTGCTCCTGGAGGAACTCATTCCATAACCTCTCAAACATAGGTTGAATCTATCTCCCACTTACACTGGATAAGAAAGGTATCCCATGAAGAAGGAAGACCATAAAAATGGCTTGCACTAAATCATTGTCCATTGTCACCCCCTCAGACCAAAAGTTGATCTCTTATCTGGACTATCCTGGAACATAATGATGTTACTGATTCACCTTTCTCCATTTTCAAATACTTAAACTTGTGCTTAATTGTCCTCTTCTAACTTGGAGCCTATTTCTCATACAAATTCACCAAGGTATCCATACGGTCCTTGGCGTACCATTAACAAAGTCATTGCAGGGATTATACTGTCCTTGAATGAGTCAAAGATGATTCGATTGTCTTTTGCTTGACTCTTCTTGAAAGACGCTCTTCCTGCATTAGTAGTGTGTTCCTCCACCACTATGGTCACATACTACTCAGCATCATGCTCCTGTAAGATATTTGTTATCCGGAGCTTCCACACACATTGAAGTTGGTATCTCCTTCAAGATTATCTACCCTGCCCTCATCAATGGAGGATGCTGCGGACTCACATCGAAACTTAATCGCTTCATATTTGGATCTATGTGTAAATTGCCATCGTGACTTCAACACGCTTTAACACACCCTGCTATGATACTAAGCAAATTATGATTTGATTTCTTATGGATTAATTCTTTTATTTTTTCAATACTTTGATTCCAACTTAAAACACTTCCCAACAATACTAAATCGTAACCGAATATAAATAACTATGTAGATAAGTAAGCATGTACATCAAAAACACATATACCATAGGGAAACCCTATACAGGGAGAAAATCCCCTAAATGTTCAATATTCCTTTATTTCATTAATAATGTAAATATCATCACTTTACAAATATCCACTATGAATGTTCTGCTCTTAAAGGCTGCCAAGATGATTCTTTAATTCCTGACAGCACACCTAAGAGACCTTAAGAAAATACACTCTATATATGTTGCTTCTATTGTTGATAGAAAACACTGATATGTTGTTGATATACGCCATATGCAACCTCTATTGCTGATATACAACACCGATATGCTTATTTGGTATGTTGCCTCTTTATCACATATATGCTCGTCTATTTCTTCTCCCTTAACCTACATATCAAATGGTGTTGAAGAGAGGGGTCAACCTCTACTTATTCAGGGATGAAGAGGGAGAAGAGAGAGGCTCCTAAATAGTAACTTGTTTGCATGCTTTAATCATAACTCAGTTTCATAATTCTAGTTCAAACTTAGAACTAGACTTTAGACCGGGTATACCTAGTTCTAAAAATGAACTAGACTTGAGAGTCTGGCCATAACTCAACATTACACTTTAGTTCAAAATAGAACTAGACTTGAGACTTTAGTTACAACTCACATTACACTTTAGTTCTAAAATAGAACTAGACTTGTGACTTCAGCCATAACTCAAGCAGATAGACTTTTAGTCTAAAAATAGAACTAGACTTAAGACTCACTGCAACTTAGCATTACACTTTAGTTCAAAAATAGAACTAGATTCTCTAAGACTTCAGTTGCACCTTAGCATTACACTCTTTAGTTCAAAAATAGAACTAGACTTGGGCACTTTAGTTACAACTCAACATTACACTTAAGTTCTAAAATAGAACTAGACCTTGAGACTCTCAAATACAACTCACTCTTTACAAGGCAATTCAAAACTCTCTTCCATGGTGGATAATGTTGCATGTGCCAATGCACTAGATCATTACATTTATATCATTTGCAATATTAGGTTAATGCTTGTTCTAGCTCATAGGAATTTTATATTCAAATTTAACCTCTTTAAGCATAGATGCCTTGACTTTTCTCATGGCTCAAGGTTTGACTAGGCTCATGTAGCTTGTAATGCCTCTCGATTTTGAAAATTCAGTCTATCTATGCCCAATATAGGTTGTGGCTGTTCCCCCTAACTTTTGTACTAGTCATTCTATGCTCACAGAGGTTGTAATGCCTCTCGGGATTTCATTAGACTCACATAGCATCCTCTCTCGCTCATCTTGACTTTTGGTTTGACTCACGTAGGTTGTACATCGGGCTTTTCTCTTCAATACCTCATTAAAACCGGGTTGATTCTCCAAATCTCCCCGGCTAGCCTCAAGGTGGGCTCCATATGGCCTCCTCATTGGAGAATGACTTTTGATGCTGCCAAATTTAACATTAACTATAATATGAGACTAGTGAGATTAGGCTTTGCATATGTTGAGACTTCATTTTCAAAATTTATTTGTCTTGATCCTTCTAGTATTGATTTTCCAAGACTAAATTTTATACCATCTGTTGATTCATATAATGATGATCTGTCAAAGATTGAATCTATCACTTAAGATGGTTATTCTAATATTGAGTTGCAAGAACCATATTTTGCACCTTTTGTTCATCTGACATTAGATTCATCATCTCAACCATATAACATCATAATATTTGTGATTGGAGGTGTTCGAATTCTCCATCCAAGTACCAAACTTTCTATTGGTGTGTTAGTAGTGATTCTTACAGATATTTAGCAAGGAGGTGTAAATTAAAAAATATTATAATAGTGCCAACTACTAAGGTATATTTTAGTTGGATTAATGATTGGTCATGGTGACATTTGAGTAGTTTCTTAAGGACATAAAATTGAATTGTGTTGTCAAAACTACAATTGTATAATCCTCATTTTTGGTGATTTGACATATATGGAATGCACAATATAAGATGATTCTTGATCTATATATAAGAGATACAAAGGGATATAATATAATAATAGTAAGCCAACATAACTATAATTAATGTATATATAATGAATGAGGGCTATGGTTAGGGGATTAAAATAAACTATATTTTCCTGTGAGCACATGCCTCCTCCCCTAATTCTTTCATCCTTTTCAATTAAGCTGAAAAAATCTAAAAAAAAAAATTAGAAATACCAAAAAATGGCAGTAATGAAAATACCTATTGCAAGTTAGGGATTTTCCATCATAAGTAAGCATCGTTGTGACCCTTGACTAGAGCATATTCATTGAGTCACCCATTTGTGTCCTTCCACTTGGTCATCATTTTCTAAATTAAGTTTTGTTATCCCCACAGGTCTAGTAAGACTAAGTTTTGTCTAGAACTTGCTCTCCCTTATGTCTTTATTCAAACCTTGGTTGAGGCATTCCCCCATGGTTTCCTTTTAGAAGTGTTCATTACCCAAGTTAACCTTTTGATTTTTTCGATGTTAGTGGAAATATTATGTCATACTTTCATGTTTTTTGCATCCTTTAAGTTGAGTCTATGTCTTAATCATTCATCAATGATCTTCTTAGCTCATGTTGCTTGAAATGATTCATCATTACCTTTCTTCCAATGAATTTTTTTCCTATCAAGAATGACACATTTTTATCTAGGAGTTTTATCTAGAGGATTAGTACATTGGTTTCAACTTTCCTCATTGGTGTCTTTCCTCACATTTGGTAGTGGATTGTTTTCATTGGTCCTTGATTGAATAGTCCTTTCTATGCTTGAATTTAGCTCATTTATTTACACTATGAAGGATCATATTAGTCTATTGGTGCCCATTTTCATAATTGGTGGTTTACCTCACAATTAATAGGGATTGGCATCATCGATTTATGATTAGATGGTTTCTTCCATGCTCGACTGCAACTCAATATCACATGAAGAGAACCATACTCAATAATGTTAGTGTTCTATATTCAATCAAAGACCATGGACATTTAGGTTTCCTTTCCCACCAATATTGGACTCTTTTTGGATAGTATTTGATTTCCTTACATGTCTAGGCCCTTTTAAGGTTTGGGACTAATCTTCTTCATTTATATGCTATCCACCTTGGTGACAGTGTACCATTGATGTTAAAGGATATATTGATGATATATATAGATATTGATGTTTTGGCATTGCCTTCCCATTATTGAGCCATGCACCTTTTATTTTATGTACTTGTATTGATTCACACATGCGTATAGGTTGTTTGACTCATGAATAAAGGATTATTGTATGTCACATTACCTTTTTTTGTGTTTGTAGGTGATTTTATTTTCCTCTCTTTGGTAGGTGAACTCCTCCCTAGGATCTTGAAAGTCGATTATGAATGACGGAAAAATGTAATGTATTTAGGCCATGTGATGCTCAAATTACCTCATACATTAAGGGGGATTTGATAACATTAACAATTTGGATTGCATGTACCAAACAACATTATTCTCAAAATGCCATTTGCATGTGGTCTACTTTGTATGAAAATGATGGAAATGTCCAAGAACTTTGGTTAAGTATGAATATTACTTTGTTATGATGAACCATGTGCTTCTCTCTTCAAAAGGCATGCATACACCATCAAAGAAGGTTAATACCCACTTGATTGAGTTGATATGGTCAAAATTGATCAAGGTGGGCACTATATTTGACACATTGTTGATTTAATTGAGTTGATATGGTAAAACTTGATTAAGGTGAACGCTATCTTTGACACAATGTACTTTGATTAGTTTATGTCGGGGTCAAGGGAAAATTGAGATTTTCATACATAATAAATACTAAGGGAAAAAAGATGGATATCTGTAGTAGGATTGGGTGGACCTAGAGTTTCCACAACATTTCCTAAACTCCTAATCAATGAGTGATAGACTAGTCTAGGGACATGGACCACTATTTGGAACCTCTATACTAGTCTAAGGTCACGGACCACTATTTGGAACCTCTCTAATTCTTTTTGAGTCTATGATGAACATGATACATTTGGTAGATCTAAGTGAACTATTTTTTCTTGATAAAATATCGAGCCTTAATAGAGAGAATAGGGCTCTTAAATGTCCAAACATTTCTTGGTAGGATAGGGTGTCTCCTAGGGTAGAGAAGGATTCAAGGAAAAAGGGTTTGGTCAAGACTCTGAGTTAAACAACACCATTCTTGTTTTAGAGTTGATTTCAGAGAAGATGAGGCCTAGTAAAAAATCCAACAAGAAATGTGTTAGGTGTAAAAAGGATAAGGATAAAATGGTGTTTGGGATGGATGCAGGGCTGGGTCATGTCGAATGTTTATCAAGGATATCCTTGGTTGGAGGATTCATTGAAAAATCATTTAGGAGAGATTTGTTGAAACTACGGTTAGATGCAAAGTGGTAGAAATTATTGGGTTATCTCCCTCACTTTCACCTATTGATTTGATGTTGGATATGCTTTGAATTCGATAAAGCAGAGGATGCAGACTGAATTCTATAGAAATACTAGATATGGGGTCCTTCTATCTTGGTATTAACTTACTAGAAACCAAGTTTTGACCCCCACATATAACCCACAAACATTTAACATATCTGGCTTCTCCTGCTAGGATTTCCGCTTGATTTATGGAGTATTAAGGTATTAAGATTAGTCTGGAATCAAATTGGATGCTTTATTGTAGGTGATAAGAACCTTTGGTCCAAATTTGATAAGAAAATGGATAGGTTTTTTTATCAAAATGAATACCAAAGATGGTTTGCAGGTGGAATTGGAGATTATTGGGGGTGATTCAGTTCTTATGCAACCTATAGACTATTGAAAATTTTGTTGTTCTAATTAAAATCCCACGAGGTTAGTCAATTATGAAAGGATTGGAGGGAAATTTTCCACTTATGGCAGCCCAAAAAGAAAATTTCAAAAAAGAAATATGTTATAGAGTCCCCAATTGCCTTGAATCTTGAAGCAACATAAGAAGCTCTGATGAAGGATAAACTAGGTGGTGAGGTTCCAAATCCAACATCTTATCAGTAAGATCCTTTGGCTATTCATCAAACCATGAAGGAGGAGTCTTCCATGGTGTTTGCCTCAAGTGAATTAGGAAAAAGGTATGAATTTTCCAACTAATGTCTCAAACTTCTATGATGATTCGATAGAAAAGTCTTTGCAAGCTATCATTTTGTTTGAGGAGAGGGGTATAAAGCCTCCCATTGTAACATCATCCTATCCTTTGGATTTGGGAAAGTCACATGGATCATATGAAGGGTCAAATGGTTCTCATAACTCATTGGGGGGGCCACAACAGATTCAACAGAGAAGTCTATAGACACCTCCTATAAACGTAATCTTGCTACATTGTCCCATTACAAATTGCTTCCTAGAAAACCATTGGATGAAAATAGAGGGGATCAAGGGAGGTTTAGCACTATCAAATTCAAAACATTTTCTGACCGATAGGAAATCCAATATGTCCAAAGAAAAATCAAAGGTGTTTAAAGAAGTCAAGGAAGGCAAACAACTGACCATCAAAGGGGCACTTAGAGCAGATAACCCCTTGAAGATGGTTCCATTATGATTATTCTTTCCTTCAATGCTAGAGGGTTAGGGGGTTCCATTAAAAGACTATCCCTCAAGCAAATGTTCTCTATCTATAGGCTGGATGTGATCTTGTTCCAAGAAACTATGTGTCTCGGGGAAAAAGCCACAAAAATTATATCTTTTTTGTTGAAGGATTGGAATTTTTGTGCTAGTGATGCATGGGGTTTTTTAGGGGGTCTCATTTCTGGTTGGAACAATGATATTGAAATTAACAATACACCTTGTCTTCTTGCATGTATTGTTTTAGAAGGGCGGGAAAAATATTTGGACAAGGTGTTTAGGATAGTGAACCTTTATGTCTCTTATAGTGATACGATTCAATTATGGACTTCCTTAAAAGAGAAGTAGGATTTTCTAAGGGAAAATGTAATATGGTAGGTGATTTAAACTTAACCTTAAATTATTGTGAGGTATGTGGTGAAGTGGTGTGACCAGATGTGCTAACAGACTTTCTTTCCATGTTCTTCGAAGACCTAAAACTGGTGGATGTGGAACCCCACAAGGTGGTGCCAACTTGGAGAAATTCAAGGAGATGAAGGGTTGGTATCACAAAACAGTTGGATCGGTTCTTGGTAGATGAGAATATTTTAGAAGAAGTGAGCAGTTATAAATCCTAGGTTAGTTTGGGAGGACCCTCTAATCATCTACATATCCCTTTTCACTTAGAGGGTTCCAACTAGAATAATCCAATACCTTTCAAGTTTAATCATACTTATTTGAATGAGTAAAGCTTCAAAAAGATAGTTCTAAGTAACTAATCAAAGTATGAGGTGGATAGCAGTGAATCAACTATACTTCACTTCTCAAAAAATTTGATCCAGGTAAAGAAGTTGGTCGCTAAATGGCTCAGGGAAAGAGCCAAAAAGAATCAAAGGCAGTCGAAGTGGAATTGCAAGATCTCTTTGATCAAAATACTAATGGGGTATTCTCTAATGCATAAAATTTGAGCTTCAAGGACCTTAAAGGGAAAAACAAAACCCTGTTAGAATTGAAAGAGGCTGAGTGGAGGCTTAAAAGCTAAGATGTTTGGTTAGTAGAGGGAGACAACAAGACAAAGTTATTCCAAAAATATGTGTCTTATAGAATTTTTTTCAATACTATTTGGGAGATTGAGACATTAGATGGTATCAAGGTAATCTCTTTCATTGATATAGTCAATGCAGGTAAAATCCATTTTCACTCCCTATTCAAGGAAACTAATGCTTCTAATATCGGTGAAATCATGAAAGCGGTCATTTTATTTCCAAGGTTGTTTGATGATGAGATGAATTTAATTATGGATTCTGTAGTCACTAAAAGTGAATTAAAATTTGTCTTGAGCTCCTTTAAGAAGGCAAAAATCCTAGGTCCTGGTGGTTGGACCGTCAAATTTTATCGTGGTTTCTATGATTTTTTGGAAAGAGAGGTATTAAGAGTAATGGATGAAAGTAGAAGGGTTGGTAAAATTCTAGGAGCTATGAACTCTATGTTCATAACCCTAATTCCAAAAAATAATGATGCTATTACCTTTGAATATTTCAGACCAATCTCCCTGTGCAACCTCATTTACAAACTAATGTCAAAGATAATAGAAAATAAGATGAAACAATCTTTGTTCAAATCCATCTCCGAGGAACAACTTATTTTCCTTTTTAATAGGAAGATTCTTGATGCAGTAGAGATTGCAAAGGAGGGTCTACACTCAATCAAAGTAGGGAATTAGGTAGTGGTAGTCATGAAAATAGATCTTTCAAAGGCATTCAACAAGGTTAAATGGTTTTTTTTGAGATTGGTTATTCTACAAATTGGTTTATCCCTTCAATCTGTCAATTGGATAATGGGATACTTAGAGTCAACAAACTTTGTAGTTTTAATAAATTGTTTACCTTCAAGTTTTTTTAGGGCTTCTAGGGGTCTCAAGCAGGGATTCCCATTATCTCCCTTCCTATTTCTATTTACAACTAGAGGGATTAACATACATATAAAAAAGGCTATAAGGGTGGTTTAATTAGAGGCATAAAAGTTGGAAATGATATTAGGCTTACTCATTTGTTGTTCATAGATAATATTTTCCTTTTTGGCAGAGGAAAATTGTGAGAATTGAGCTATATTAAATATATTTTAGATATTTTATGCAAGGCAATGAGGATGGATATAGACTTGGGAATTTTTTTTATTCTGGTCAATGGTTTAAGTACTTCTCTTCAAGAAATAATTGAGCTGAAATTTTCTATGAAGGTTGATTCTCTGGATAAGGGGGTCAAATATTGAGGCTTTTATTTAAAACCTAACAAGTATCTCCATGTATATTGTATTTGTTTATTAAATAAAATTGAATCATGAATTATGTGTTGGTGTCATAGGTGGCTCTCACGAGGATGAAGGTTAGTTTTAATGAAATATGTTCTGGAAAGTATACCAGTTTATTGGTTTTCCATTGCATATGTCCCAAAGAGTTATATTGATAAGATCTAAAAGAAATACTATAACTTCCTTTGGAATTGTCGAAGGGTAGAGGAAGGAATTCCTCTTATTAAATGAACAAGGATTGCTCAGTCTAAGGAGTTAGGTGGTTGGGGACTAAAAAACCCATTCATTTTCTATCAAGATTTGATAGGGAAAATCCTATGGAGGCTTCTATTTAACAATGGATTATGGGAGAAAGGGATCAAGGAAAAGTATCTTGATAAAAAAGAGCCAGATGATTGGTTAATACAAAGGAATAAGTCTTTTAAAAGAGCTTCCAATGTGTGGAAAGGGTTGATGAAAGCCTATGATCTTCTAGGTAACTGGGTTGCCTGGAAAGTTGGGTGAGGTGACAAGATAAAAGTTGGAAAGGATTCTTGAATCGTTTCAATGGAAACCATAATATTTCTAAACTCTTGGGATTAATTCTGAACGAAAAAGAAATTATCATTCTAAAACATGTAGTAGGGATTGCGGCTCATGAACTAGGATTCCAAATATGGAAATTAACAAAAGATTTGGGTTTACAAGGAGATATGGCATCATTGTGTTAAAATTTTAAATCATAATGCCATTTTCTTGAAGGACCTAGAAGATGAGTTAAGCTGGTCCAGAAATAAGTCAACTAGAGTGCTCACAACCAAGCTTGGATATAAGATAAAAATTAGTGAGGAATTATAAGTTTAGCGACAATGGTGGTGGAAAGTAGTGTGGAAGTTGGTATGTCCACTAAATACTAAAATTTTCCTTTGGATGGATTTGACGAATAAGATCTTAACTTGGAAAAATTAAAAAAAAAAAGAATCTGGACTGGACTTGGTTGGTGTTGTCTATGTAGGAGTGCAAGGGAGACTATGGATCACCTTTTTTTTTTCTTTTTCCCTTTTCAAGGTCGTTTGGTAGGAGATGACAAGAATTTATAATTTGCAGTTACAATGAGACAAACCTACTTTATTGGAATGCTTGGATTATTGGATTATTGTCAGGTTTGTCTCTTCTTATAAAGCTCCACCTTGCTATGTTATTTGGCTCTCCAGGAATAGATTGAGTTTCAAAGACAAGAAGGTCCATCTAGGAATACTCTCCCATAAAATTAGAGCTTCCTTTGGTGAAGGCTTAAAGACACTAAACCACCACATTCCTAGACTTTTGTAGGATCCTAGCATCAAATTCACTAAGCCTTGGTGTTTTTTTTATGTATCCGATCAAGGTGTTCCTAGACATTGTGGAGCGGGGACCATCCTCTTCTTGGACAAGCAACACCATTTCATTATAAACTATGGATTTTGTTGGGGTGCTACTAACATAGTAGATATCTATGCCCTCTGGATCATGCTCAAGTTAATTGTTGATAAGCATGTAAAAATTCTCCAGTTCCTTGTGGACTCTAAATCGGTGATGGATTAGACAAATGATAAAGTACAAATCTCCAATATAATTCTAGTGCCCATTCTAGAAAAGATATTGGAGATTAAATATCCATTTGAGAAGGTTTCCTTTGCCCATGTATTTAGAATATTTCAATCACAAAGCTTGCCAACTGTCAAAGGAATCCATCTCCTTGGAATAAGGATTGTTGCATGTTCAACAAGTTAGGGATCACATCCTTATAATTGTTGTCGATCTACCTCTCTTCTAAAGCTAGCAATGCTTGTTTTTTAGCTCTACATTTTGTCTTGTTTTGAATTCTAGTTAGTCTCTGCATGTTTTTTATTATAGGTCTGTCAAGTATGGAATATTTTGTGAAAGTCTATTTTGTAAAAAAGTTAGAAGGGATGACTATATTTGTCCATGTACATGAAAAGTAAAACTTATTGAGGACAACCTTGATTTTTCTTGTTAATGGAGTTGAAAAGCTAGAGAATGTGTATTTGATTCTCCTTGATATATCAATACATAGATTTTTTCCTTGGGAAAAAAAAGTACTTTGATTAGTGATGGTGCACCTAAAGCATGTATATTCTAGTTCTAGATTGTGGACCTATTATTTAGGAAAAACACTAGGATGGATTATGATCATATAAGAGTGCCTGCTTTACATTTGATGAAGGATGTGTTTTAAGTGTGTCAAATTTATGGAAGTGTGACTATTGATTCTTCTTACTCAAAGAGTTGCACACTTTCACATTTAGTTCCACTTTCTCAATTTTCTTGTGGAAGAATTGAGAGGAAGATCTTGATGACCATTGAATGAGTTTGGAATATAGAGAGCCTTAAGAGGAGCACCCCATATTGTTTATTGATTTGATGTTCTTTACATGCATTTTACTTATAACTATTGACCTCTTCCTCATGCTCCTTCGACTTAATCAAGATTGGAAGACTCTTCAACAAGAATGCATTACAAGTTCTTCTAATTTCCTCTCTCTAAAACCCTAGTTTATATTTTTCTCGCTTCCTTTGCTTAATAGAGTAAAAATCCTATTTTCTTTTTGTCTATCACCGATATACCAATCTACTAGTAGGGAATGGGTAGTACTCATCATACTAAAATTCCGTCAACACTTATACCAACACCTCTTTTATAAATGTCAATGATGCATGTTTGGTTGAGAGAATGATGTGAAACTTTCCATAGATTTGTTTATGTTTGGCTTTGGAACTAATGCACCACATTTAAGGCCTACCATTTAATTTATGAGAATTTAGGAAAAATGACTTCATATGATTCAAATATGCATCTTCTTCCCTATTTATTCATGATTAATTCGACCTCCTGAAATGAGACAAAATCTCATTCATTTTATACGATATTGATAAGAACAACCATAATGATTGATTGAGTTCCTCTAACTTGAAATCATTGAGGGACAATAACATTAAGTTGATCTTTTGAGATGAGACAAATATCAACTAGTTACAAGAATAACCATAGTGATCGAATTGGTTCCTATAACTTGAGATCGTCGAGGGACCATAACATTTTCCACATGCTCCATGTATTCAAAAAACAATCTTTTTGTATTCTTTGTAATCTTTATCATTGCTTTTGAACACTCTATATAACATTGTCCATGTTTTATGAAACGACCAATTTACAATGCCGCGATGAAGTAATTATTGTAGTTTAATTAACTATTCCACCAAAAACTTCATAGTTCCATTATACTCCTATAGCTCTACTTGATACATTACAAATAACTAAGTTGATATCATACAAGTGAATCCACATTTTCATCTTGTATGACATGCCTAAAAATTATAGTTTCATGAGTCTTACATAAATCCATCTTCAACCCTCGTGCTATTTCTCTCTTCATATCTAATTTTGTTGTTACACTCTCATGTAAAGCAACAATACATGCAATGTGCACTTGGGTTGAGATAATGCATGATGTGATTTCTACTCTAACTCGCACATATCTTCAAATAATTTGGAGTTATGTTATATTTATCTTGTAACATTTTGAAGCCCATTGCCTCTATATAGATACACTGGAACCACCATGCTATTTGATCTTACATAGCTTATTATCCTTAGTTCTTTTACAAAAATATTCCATGGATATATGTGTCGCACTATACTTCTTGTTTTGTAGCATAACCTTCACAAAAGAATAAAATCTCGTAGGTTATCAATATCCTCATGATCAATTTCCCTTAACATTTAAACAAGTTGAGGGAAGGGATTTTGAGATTATGTCACTCTCTAGGGATGATCTCATCCATAGGAAAGTAATTTTCTTCATACAATGCAACTAGTCTAAACCATTTCGAATAAGATTGAGCGATTGTTCAATATTGTTCAAAATTCTTATGATTACACCCTTTGCACTATAAATAAATGATCCCATCATATTCCATATAACAAAGAACTTAGGTTTTATGTAAGTTTTCCAAAATGAAATAGATGCAAAGAACATAAATGGAAAAATGAAGGAAGGAAAGAAAAAGTGACCACCCAACCTCATTAAAGGGTTACGTAGTATCAAGGTGTTGCTTTATTTCAAGAGCTATCAATAAACATTTTTGGAATGACAACTATCATTAATCGATGGATTTTAAATGTACAAGGATCTCAAGATGAGGAGGAATAAGGTAGTGTAAGTTCCTAAAGAGCTTACGAAAACAAAAGATTTATAGTTCTTGAGTGACAGTGGAGAGGTATAAGTTCAAAAAGAAGACATATGGTGGATGGAAGGTTAACAAAGAAAAGAATGAAAAAGTATGCAAATAAGAGAGATGGCTGGAGAAAGGTTAAGAAGGAAGAAAAGTTGATTGATCTTTGTGCAACTTTGTATCATGACTACATATAATACTATTAATTCAAGATTCCATCCTATTCTTCTTATCTAGACTCTTTAGCCTAAGAAAATTGCAGTTTGAGATGCAGTCATATTTTTATTGAAGAGATATTGAGTGATTTCTCAACCTAAAGAGCAATGTAGTAACAAATGGAATTTAAGTGGAGCATTTTAATACTTCATCATATAGGAAAGGAATAGATACATAGAAATTCTCTTTTCTCAATAGATTTATGTTCTCCCCCTTTCCCTCATCTTCACTAGTGTCCTCCTCATCATTTTCTCTTGCTCATATCCATTTATGTATATTTACTTTCTCTCTGTCTTATTTACCTCATCTAATTTCTTAGTCAAACATATAAAGTGGTTGTTTGAATTGGCGACAATAAAGATTTATAAAAAGTTATGTAGAAGAAGAAAAGAAATGAAGGAAGTGAACAAGATATGGTTGATTATCCACTGGGAGGACTTAGGAGGAAGAATAGTAAGAAAATTTGAAGTTCGAGTGGTTTCTCAAACTAGTTGCAACAAAGATGAATAATTAGAATAATTAGAAGAAGGAAAGTAAGGAAGGAAGGAAGGAATGAACACAACATAACATTAGTTAAAGAGGAAGAGCAACACACAAAATGAAAGATTAAATGAAGAAAATATTGAAGATATGAAGTTCAAGGGGTTGCTCAAAGTAGTTGCATGAAGATGAATAAAAAAGTAGTAGAATATGAGGAAGGAAAGGAGTGGGTAACTAGATATGGATGAAATTGGATAAATGATAAATGTACAAAAATAAGTGGAAAGAAGGAATTAAGATAAAATGATGTAAATGAAAATACATAAGAGGATATGAGTAGAAGAAAAGGAAGAAGGAAATGAAGAATAAAAACAATAGTTGGAATTGAATTGTTCACTCAAACCACTAATAATAAAGGTATTAAAGGATAAGTTTGAAGAAGACGAGGAAGGAAATAAGGAAGTTAAAAAGATCTAGATTAAGATCCATTAGTGGGAGGTAAGAAAAGGAGAAGAACAAAAAGAGGACGAAAAGGAAAAAAGAGTCAAGAAATGGTGTTTAAGGAGCCATTTGAACGTATGGTAACAAAGATGAATAAAAGGTTGAAGTAGAATTAAAGGAAGGACATAAGGTAGGGAATGAGATTTGGATGAAAATGAAGAAGAACTACACAAAAGAGGAGGAAGGAAAGAATGAAGATAACAATATTTGTGTAAAAAATCAATAAGAAAAGGTAAGAAGATGAAAAAAGAGCATAAGAGGAAGGAAAAGGAGAAAAAGAACAATATATAGAGTTTGAGCATATGCATTAAAAATAAGAAAGAAAAGGAAAGTGATACTTGATCTAGAAGCACATCCTTTAAGAGGAGGTGAGAATACAACCAAGAATAAGAAGAAGAAAAGGAAGAAGAAACAAATTAGAAGGAGATGTACAAAATGAAAAATAAGGAAAAAATAAATATAACACATATTATAATTTAAGATTTAGTAAGAGAAAGTAATAACAAGAAAAATAACACAAGATGAACAAAGAGAAGACAAAATAATGATCTTGAATTCTATCAACTCTTCAAACAAGTGACAAATGGAAATGTATTACAAGAAGAAGTTGGAAAAAAATGAAAAGTAACAAGATTTTGGATAAAGATTCAATAAAGAGAGATAAGAATAAAAATAAGCAAAAGAGGAAGAATAATAATGAAGGAAATAAGTAACAAATAAAATACAATATACAAGAAGATAAAGGAATATGAAAATACAATATTATATTAATTACCACAAGTAACCACAAACAAATCAATGGGACAATGAAAGTATAACTAGTAAAAATTAAGAGGGAGCACCTAATGCATCTCCAAAAAAAAATCTAATAATTAAAATGAAATAAAACTCATTCACCCAAAGTATGAGAGATCACGCCCATATATCTAAAACTCAATAACCTAAATGGGATCCATTGTTTAGTTGTTCTTGCAAACCATCACAAAGCAAAAAGCAATATTAGGAGCATTAGTCACATTATCACTCCATACAAAGTATTTGAGATAGAGTTAAATAATGTCATTTGGGGAAAGACCCTATTAAAGGGGGTTAGTGGAACTATCCATGAGGTAGTAGATTGTTATGTTGCCTCCTTTTTGTTTTAATAAAGACAAATGCTAATGATGGGTGGTGCAACTAATGAAGTTGATAAAATAGGTCGGATGAGAAGATATGAATCTAACATTAGTGGAAGTTGAAGTCACCTTATATAAATAGTTGACTCTAAAAGTGTTTTTTGAACATTAAGATAACAATGTATTTCTTAGATATTATAGTAATACTTTCATGATTTACTAAAGAATTCGCATAACAATTTGTATCATTATTATTAAACATGGATAAAAAAAAGAAAAGAAATAATCAAGTAACTTGTTCTAAAAAAATCTTTATAAAATTAAATATCATAAAATTACCATTTCAAAATTCTAAACACACTAATTAATTAAAATAAAATAAATAAATTCCCTCTAATATCACTAAGAAATAATAACATAGATAGAATCTCTCTAACATCCTTAATAAAAAGTAATAAAATATCTTATAAATTTTACTAAAAAAGTAATAACGCAGTTATAATTCCTCTAACATTCATAGGAAGTAATAATATATCTTATAAATTTTGTAGTAAATAACGCACCAAAAATAAGGTTTCTTGGTCTAAACATAGTAGAGTGTGCATAATCTATAAATCTTATCTTATCAACGACATTGTGTACTGGAAAATATTTGAAGCCATGATACCAACGCTCTTGAAGGCACCCGAGTCGTACTACATTGTCATATGAAATTCTTAGAAAGCTTAAACGTAAAAAGCCATATTGGCATTGAGTAGCTAGTAGGGGGACGTCCATGTTGAATGAATGAACTCCATGGATATTAGTTGCTCCCTAACGATGATATATATACTACCCATAATAATATTGAATATTGTTTATCAGGTTATTTTACAACGAGGATATATATATCATTCATAAGGATAATATATATACCATTCACAACAACATTGAATATTATGGAAAAAGTTATGTAGTAGATGGATATTGGCTGCTCCTTAAGCAAGATATATATATTACCAATAATAACATTGAATACTGTTTATCAGGCTGCTTTATAGCGAGGATATATATACCACCCACAAAGACTATATATACCATCCACAACAGAATTGAAAACTGTTTATTAAATTGTTTCTTAACATTATATATATACTGTTCATAACAGTATTGAATACTGCTTATCAGACTACTATGTGAGGAAACTTGTTGCTCCTCAATGTGTAACCAAAGGAAATGGAAGAATTTTTGCAACAAGACCTGATCCGAAGTACTGGATTGTTTTGTAATAGGACTAGGACTACAACCCATCGCCGCCAGTTGTCGCCAAAATTCTTTGAGAAACACCATTTTGTCTCACTACTTAATTGTATCTGTGATGTAATATGACATGATCCCATGGCTTGGAGAATGCAGTTGTCAGTGGCGTGAAGATCCACTGTGAAGATTTTTGAGAGGTTCGATTAAAACTCACTTTGCCCCTGGTTGTTCTTGGAAATTTTAAGAATGTGCATTTTCGCAATAAGTTAAACTATTAAATGGTTTCTTATGATTTTTCGAAAAATAATTTTCGAATCAGAAAACCTATGGCTAGCTTGAAAGTGAGTCGTATGATGTATCGGACAGGTTGGAAGGATCTGCTGTAAGCCATATTGCGCAGGCTGGAGGGATCCGTTGCTTACACACGAATCTCCCACCATACAGAGCAGGTATCGATTCCCGTTGCCAGTTTATTACTAGCCCCTTAGGGTTGTATGCTTTTCTGAGCACATATTTTCTCTCGCGTGTGCAGCTGTGGCCACGATGGTAGTATCATAGTTGATTAATTGTGAGATGATTATGTGTGTTTTCTCAATCTCTCCCTCTGTAACGCTAAAATAAACCATAAACCATAAATAGGATAATAAACGGTTCCCTCTGTAATGCCAAAAGAACGTTACAAAGAACCGTCGAAAATAACGGTTCCCTCAAGTTATTTTCGCATAATGTTGATAATAGACATCAGTATGTCCATCTTCAAACCATCCTTAGATATCACAAATCCTAAATATATCAACTCATTCTTCATAAACCTGCATTTCTTCAAATTTATCAGCAACTTTTCTTTTTGCAGAGTATCTAAAACCATTCTGAGATGTCTTAGATGCTCTTCTCTTGTCTGGTTATCTGGTTATATACATATATCATTTAAATATACTATCACAAACTTTCCAATAAATTCTTTCAAAACTTCATTCATCAACCTCATACATATACTTGAGCATTTGTGAGCCCAAAAGACATCACCAACCATTCATACAGTCCACTATTAGTTTTGAAAACAGTTTTCCATTCATCCCCTTCTCTTGTCCTAATTTGATGATATCCACTCTTCAGGTCACACATAGTATATGTGAGCTCAATATCCACTCTTCAGGTTAATCTTTGAGAAATACTTAGCACCACTTAAATAGTCTAACAAGTCATCAATGCGAGGCAACACAAATATGTACCTTATAGTAATCTTGTTGATTGCTCTTGAATCAATACACATGTGCCATCCTCCATCCTTCTTTGCCATCCTCCATCCTTCTTTGGACCGAGTACTGTTGGTACAACACATGGGCTCAAACTTTCTTTCACCAATCCCTTATCCAGAAGCTCTTGTACTTGTTTCTTAATTTCTTCATTCTTTTGTGGGGTCATTCTGTAGACTGTTTTATTAGGAAAAATTGCTCCAGGTATCAGGTCAATATGATGGCTAATACTCCTCACATGAGGTAAAGCATTTGGTAAGTTATTCACTAAAATTTCAACAAATTCATCAAGTATAACTTTAACTTCTGCAGGTAAATCATCCAGATTTGTACTAGTGAGTATTACCTTTGGCTTACCAATCAAGGCAAAATGTACCTTACCTTGCAACAATTCCTTTCCACTTATTAGAAATACACTTGGATCGGCTTCCTCTTTCTCACCTTCATCTTGCAAAGGCAACAATACATGCTCGTTCCCATCCTTTTCAAGAGAATATGTGTTCTTCCTACCATCATGAATGGATTTTTTGTCATATTTCCATGGTCTTCCCAACAAAACATGGCAGACATCCATAGGCATTATGTCACATAATATCTCATCCTTGTAGCTACCAATATGAATTTCCACCATACACTGCTCATTCACCAAAATTTGATGATATCTCATCCTTGTAGCTGCCAGTTTGAATTTCCACCATACACTGCTCATTCACCAAAACTTGATGTCCTTTCTGCAACCGAGACACTTTGTAGGGAGTGGGATGTTCTACCCTCTTCAATCCCAACTTCTATATCATCTCAGTGGAAACCAAATTGGCTGTGCTACCACTGTCTATGACAACCTTACAACACTTTCCTCTTGACTTGCATGCAGTTCTGAATAAACTCTTCCTCTGGGCTAGTTCCTTAGCTTCCTTCTCTGTCTTGAGCCAAACTCTCTTCATCAACAATGATTCTCCTACCTCAGGAAATTCTTCTTTTGTGTTTGTATTCACATTCCCTTCCTTGGGTTCTACAACATTTGCACTTCATTGACCTGCTGATTTATTTTTCGGACAGTCCCATGACATATGCTCAGTCTTTCCACATGTGTAACATCTAATTTCTCTGTCTCCTCTACCTTTGCATATGGAGAAAATTCTCCTGCCTCTTGATGGATGACTACTTGAGCTTGGGCTTCCTCCTTCATCTCTTGGAGTCTGAAATCTTCCTCTTCCATTGGATTGTCCTTTGCTTCTTGTTGAACCTGTTCCTCTGACTTTTTGGCTTTGTTTTCTGGCCAGTTTCTCCTCCGCCTTCAAATGTGCTTGGTAGGCATCTTCAACTGGCTGAATGAACAAAATGTTAATTTCATCTTGTATATCATACCTTAAGACATTAATGTATTTGACAACTTTTTTAACATTTTTTTCAATATGACCAGCTCTAATTGTCAATATATAAAATTCTTCTGTATATTCTTTCACAGTCTTAGCCTTTTGTCTGAGATTCTGCAACTATTTGAACAAATTCAGCTAGTAATCCTTAGGCATGAAGTTGCTTTTAAATTTAACAATCATTCTGTCCCAATTCCTAATCTTGTTTTTCCCTTTTCTTCTCCTATCAGCTTGCAATTCATCCCACCATAGTGTTGCATGATCTTTTAACCTTGTCACTGCATACTTTACCTTCTTTTATTTATCTACATCTTCATAATAAAAATATTTATCTAGAGCATTAATCCAGTCAATTAGTTCTTCAACATTTAAATTACCTTAATGTATTGGTACCTCTACCTTTGGTCTGGTACCAACCTTTGTGACCACAGTGATCAACTTTTCTTTTGTTGTTTCTTCTTCTTCTTCTTCTTCTTCTTCCTCAGAGGTTGTTTCTCCTTCACTTTCACTAATATCTCTTGAATCAGGTTCCCTCTTCATGGAAGTCTCCATGTCTTCCATCCTTGCTCAGAGTTATCTCACCTCTTGTTGTAATTATGTAGCTGCAACTAGTATGCCTCGACCTCTTCTCCTAGGTGGCATCTTCTCTTTCTTCAAGAGCACACTTATTGTGTACGCTCTGATACCAAAAATGATGGCGTGAACCACCAAATTCAACCCATGATCATAGAGTTTTCAATACTCTGTGAGCAACTAATATTCGGGCTGCTTATATGGCCTCGTATCAACACGAACATGTGCTAAAATTGTCTTTTTCTACAATGTTGTATTGCGCTCTGTTATAGATAACTCTACGAGGAAATGCCACTACACGAACATACCTCTGCGCAGAAGCATCAATAAACAATACTGACGAGGTCTGTCACAGATCACTCTGCGTGCAAAACTCAAAAATTAATACCAACGGTTAACATGCAACTCTGACATGTTGCAGACAGCTCTGCGAGCGATATTCAACAAATAATACCAACAGTTCACATGCAACTCTGATATGTTGCAGACAAGTCTGCATGGAATTCAGAAAGCAATACCGATGTGTCGTAGATCTTTAAGAGGTGATTCCACAGTGCCAAATCGTGACTTTCTGTTCCTCCGATGACAAATACTCAAGAAATATTTTTAAACAAAGGATTAGAACTTGGTTGGAATTAATTGCACGTGGTCTTTACTGCAAATGCATACATTAAAATCTCCAAGCGACAAGATGTTGAATGAAGTCAAAAGCATGTACCAACAAATTAACACACACAGAACTGGAGATCTCAATTAAAACGTATCAAAATTACACTGGTTCTTTCTATCACTCGGACCTTAAACATACAACATACAAATCCATTTACACAGTTCTTTTTCACACCCTATCTATCCAACCTTCATCTACTCTCTTTTTAAACTATGTTCTCCCCCTCTGGCTAACCTTTCTCACACATACTTACGTTACATAAAATGAGAGATAGATCTCTCGGGAACTCTAACAAATGCCTAAAAATCCTCTAAGAATTTCTATCAATCCCCTAACTTAGTATTCATGTTCTATTACATGGGAAAACCCTGACACCTTTCAAACCATAAAATCTTCGATACCTTCTAAAGATATAATTCTAACTATTACAAATAAATGAAAAATTAGGAAACCAACTCCCTCGATAAATGGTTATTGCCCCATGTGGTCAATTCTTGATTTTACTATCGAATGCTCCTACATCACTTTTCAAAGATTCTATCAAGTCTTGAAATTGCTTTTGATCTTTTGATCTAACTCTTTTTGGGAAAATTAATCTGGTTGCAGCGTGAAACATTTGTCAAATCATGGTATATCGCAATTTAAGAAAACTTCTTTCTGTGTGATACAACAAAATCAAAATTTGTTTTGATGTGACATAGCATACCGTAGGAAAACTTGTTTTCTTGCGATACAAAGACTTATTGAAATTTCTAAAATTCGATGTTTCACAACTTAGAGCTTTTTCAGTTTTTGCAATGTATTGCGACTTTCATAGTTATCTACTGGCACGATACATTGCAACTTTGAAAAGTTTTCAAGTTGCAATACATTACAAAGAAAATAATTTTCCTTGCAAGGTATTGCGGCTTCTGGAGTTTTACATCTGTGTGACACAATGCTTCTCAAAATTCTTTCTCATGCGACGTAACATAAAGCTCCAAAGTTCGAAATTATGTGACATTCTCGCTTAATCATGCTAAATGAAAACTTTCGATTATGTGATACATCGCAAACTTAAGAAACTTGTAATGACGTGATAATCATGCTTTGTCATGTCAAACAAAACTTTCTCAAGGTGCGACAAATCACAAGATCATAAACTTTCCAAAGATGCAGTGATGACCCTTTATTGCACTAAAATAAAACTTCTAGATGCGCAACACAATCAATTTTTGACCTTTTTACAAAAAGGGTAAAAAGAATCAAAAGGGTCAAACTCTTTTTATAAAATCGCTTTGGGCCAATTTTTAATTTCATTCTATTGTTTACGAAATCACAAATTCTCAAGCGTATTGCTACCTCCCAAAGCATTTGAAGACTCTCGAGGCCATCACAATCAAAGAAGCTCGTACCATCCACCCACAAAAAACCACTTTCACCCTTGAGGTAAGCATCGTATTTCATGATATAATTGATTATTTCCTTCTTTTTTAGATTTATCAACTAGCCATTGAAGAATCTTTTGCCCATTTCACCTGCCACCTGGCCACTTAATATAAGAAAATAATCTAAAAATTGGGAAATGGCAAAATCTCCTCATTTTAGCAGTTGAATCCTTGTACGATCGACCAATAACAACAAAATTCCCATCCTAGGGTGGCACACTCAATAAAGGGGTCATTATTGATTCGATTCTCGTTTAAATTAAGAAGCCACAAAATCAAAACCTATCACCTACCCATTTATCAGGATTTATACCCAAATATCTCTTGAAGTAGAAGATATGGATTGAAATCTCAATCGAAGAAGAGAATATAGTGACATAGATTCACCCCATAACTCATTTAAAACCCCAATCCTTGATCTTATATGCAAAAATTTTCTTCATTGCTATTCAATGAACTTCCTGCAAGTTTCTCTAGGAACTGGTGAGTTAGTGTTTTGTGAAACAAAACGAACCTCACTTGTCCCTGCACACCGGCCTACCCAACCCATGACTTGTATCTAATGACAAGGACATAAAGTGGCTCCTCAATGAAAATACCAAACCTCCGTATGAAAAAATAAGAAAAGTACAGAGATTCCAATGAGTAAGGGATATTCATGCATGTTTCCTTTGATCTCCCTTCTTTTTTTCTACCATCATCCTTTGACCAACATTTCAGACGCTCAGCCCACTATCTCTGAAAAGAAATATAATCAAAATGTCTCAACACAATGATGGGAGTTCTTCTCAAAATCCTAAAATTGAAGATAAGAAACCTCCCCATTTCCTTTGTTTTTCTATTTTAGAAGGGTCTCTCCCTAGATAGGTATTTTATTTCTATTTTATATTTAACATCACTAATGGTCCCCGTTGACGAAATGGATGAGTTATAGGACACATACATGGAATTTAAAAGATCCATGAAACAAAAAGAACATGTAAGTGAGCTTAGCCCCGATTGAGAGGAAGCTACATAGCTCAAAGGAAACATTGTCATTCCTAGGCCCATCTATTGAAACACTAAATGTTGTATGGAAGTAGGAATGGTTTACAAATTGGGAGATTTGTATCAAATGTTCATAGAAGAAACCTTCCCAGAGTTGCCACTCCTCCTTGGTGACACCAACCCAAAAGCTGGTGTGTATCGATCTATCAAGCAATCATAGCTTCATAAAGTGGCTACCAGACCTACTATATTTCTTTGTGCAGAGGTCATCTCCTGACTCATCAATTAGGTAGATATTGATGATGAGTTGATCAAAGACACCAATAGCAAGGCCATTGCTTCATTTTAGACATCAGTCCTATATGTATGTTATGAATTCCCATTGGTTGAAGTAGACCTCGATGATGAATGGATGTTTTAGTTCCCTTTGAATTGTAAGGACCTCATGAAGAGTTGGTGGGTGAACCCCAAATCCTTTAGGACAAAATGACAAGAATGTGTCCCACCAACCTCTTGAGGACTCCTTTCAAGAATATGATGGCCCTCATTAGCAGACTACATGGTGAGGAGGATGGCGCTTAGTTCAAGGATTCTTGGGTCCCTATGATATATGCAGTCACACAAATAGGCACCGTTTTCCATTGGGGTGACACAGTAACGTACCCGACCACCTCGGTACCCACTAGGATGGTGGGGTACTCAGAATTTTTGTCCAATTTCCACAATTTTCGCCATACCATTAACTTTGATACCATATAATAAATTTTCCCTATCATATAATCCAATTTATATATGCAAAAAAATCAGCAGGCTTATACAAAATTTATTCTAACTTTTAGATTATAAATACACATTTATACATTTAATCATTACAACAATTAAGTACAAAAGTTCACATAAATAATCGTATAAACACATATAAAATCATATATAATAGAATACTTAATCTTTAATAATGATTTACACCAAATGGTTGCTGACATGGGATGTTCCTCCTAGCTGTAGGCACTATTGCACCAAGTCTTTCTAAACCCAGTTCACTTAAACCAATTAGTTTTACTTTTAACAGATTATACCAGGTTTTCTTCCACAAATAAATAATACACAACGAAAAATAATAACCATGAACTTAATAGTAAAAGATAACAACAATCACATCACATGTACACAAGTAATTTTGGACAATTCGTCCCTGGAAAAACCTCGGAGGGAAAACTAGTGCAGCGGATTTGTAGATTTATTATTAGCAGCAGGAAAATATGGAGTTCTCTTACAAATTAAAACGATCCTCCTCAATGGCTGAGTAAATCTCAGCGAAAACCCTCCTCAACAAAAAGCACGACTTCCTAGAAACCTCAATAAGTTTTCCATAACGAGACAGCTATGACAAATGAGTGCCTCTACGCTGTGGTACGACTCTCCTATGCCAAAATTGTGTCACCCTTCATGGCCCTGTCAGATTTGAAGCGAAACCTCTGCTAAGTGCTGAAGAAGTGAGTCGATCCCGTAGCAAAATTCCTCCTCTATCTCCCTACAATTTTCTTCCTGCAAATCCTCCATTGATCTCTCCCAAAATCAATCTCTCTCTCTCTCTCTCTCTTCAAGTGCGCCCCTCCCTTAGACAAATTGATTTCTTATACTTGATTGAGTAAGTGAAACCCTAATCTCCAAAAGTATTAAGGTCTGAGATCAACCGTCACCCTCATGATTAGATCAATGGTCAAGATTAAAAGATCACAACTTAAATTATTTTTCACTTAAACCTTAGAAAAAATACTCAATAAAGTCAACTGAAGAATATAGCACATCTAGAGTCCTTTTCCTAAGTTGGACTTAGGGAGAAGTTTAATTAATCAACTTTGGCTAATGTTCCATTGTCCTCCACCATGCTAGGGCACTGCAATGTGTGGAAGACCTTCCTTGCTACATTCTCAACACTCCCTCTTAGCGAGGAAGGGATTTTGTCTCAACCCTATCTGATCTCTGAACTTTTCAAACTTCTTTCTGCTCAGTGCCTTGGTAAAAATGTATGCCATTTGCTCATCAGTGTGTATGTAGTCAAGCCTCACAACTCCTCTCTGTACACAATCCCAGATGAAGTGATACTTGATGTCAATGTGCTTGCTACGATCATGAAACACTAGATTCTCAGAGAGCTTGATTCAACTCTGATTGTCACAGTTAATCACAGTAGCTTCTATCTCCTGCCTAAACAAACCCAAGAGTAGCTTCCTCAGCCACAATGCCTCACATGTTGCCAAACTAGCAGCCATGTAATCTGCCTCAGCAGTGCTCAATGCCACCGATCTCTGCTTCTTGTTGAACCAGGAGATGATTCCCGATTCAATGCTGAAACAACAACGCGAGGTACTCTTTCTTTCCTCTGTACATCTTGCCCAATCAACATCTGTAAAGCCTACCAATCTCACTCCACCACTACGCTCATATAACAACCCATACTCCACTGCACTTTTAAGGTAGCGAAGCACATGCTTTGGAGCTATCCAATGTACGCTTTGAGGGTCCACCAAGAACTAACTCAAAGAGTTTACTGTAAATCTGATATCTGGCTGAGTATTGACCATATACATGAGCGATCCAATCAAATGATGATAGACAGTGGGTTCTACTGTCTTTGAATGTGATGCATAAATCTTCCTCCAATTTGTGACTAGAGGTGTGGACATGGGCCTACTATCTATCATCTTGAACCTATGAAAGATCTCCTATGTATACTTCTCTTGTCCCAAGAAGAAGCGCCCATCTTGCTACCAGACCTCCAGTCCAAGGAAGTAATGCATCAACCCAAGGTCTTTCATCTCAAACTCAGCTGCAAGCCTTGCAATCTACGATCAGTTTCTCATCCCCTGTTAGAAATAGGTCATCTACATATAACGCCAGCATGAGATGCACCTCCCCTGCAAGAAAATATAGGTTCAGATCATCCTCGTTCCCCTGTCCTGCTCTGATACCATGTGAAATTTCTCTAAACCCAATTCACTTAAACCAATTAGTTTTACTTTTAACTGATTATACAAGTTTTTCTTCCACAAATAAATAATACACAAGAGAAAATAATAACCAGGAACTTAACAGTGAAAGATAACAATAATCACATCACATGTACACAAGTAATTTTGGACAATTCATCCCTGGAAAAACCCCGGAGGGAAAACCAGTGCAGCAGATTTGTAGATTTATTATTAGCCCCCTCTCATTCCTCTCTCGTGGAGTCATAGACCCCCATCGTTTTACCCCCCCTTGTCTCGCAGCCAACGATGTATTTTTTTATTAATAATTTTAATTTACATCATTTACATTCCTTGGCCCTTGGCCATACTATTTGGCTCACAGCCTAATTCACATATTTACATTAGATTATATTTTGGGGATCAAAATTGGGGTGTTACATTCCCCTCCCCTCCCCTCCCCTTTATTTTTTCACTTTCCTCAATGCACATAACTCTATAGGTGTTCGTATATATACAATTTTTACATCAAAAATTCAAAACAGATGCATGTAGGCTTCCTGTATTGCATCTTCTAGATCCCAAGTTGCATATTCAAGGTTGTAGTAGGTCCACTGAAAATTTACCTACCCGATGGATTCGTTCTAGAGTATCTTGACTTTTCTAGTCTAGGATACACACTAGGTCTACTTGAAAGTCCCCTTCTGGATCCACTTGAATCACAGTCCAATCAATGACATGGTTAGGATCATGTACACACTTTTTCAATAAAGATACATGAAATACATTATGCACATGCACGGATGAAGGGAATGCGAGCATATAGGAAACTAGCCCTATCATGTCCAATATCTCGAATGGTCCACTATTATCCACCAAGTTGCACTAGATGAATTTGAAGATGAGCCGCCAGAGACTGAGCAGGCAGATGCTTAGGAGTCAAAGTTCACAGATTCAACAGGTCTTTTTAAAGACCATTTTTTCCGCATTTCCATCTCTCCGGGGCATTGTAATACATGACTTGAGCATGAAAGTTGTAAAAGACTATTGGCCACCTAAGACCTGGGTACGGGCATGTACTCTAAAGTGTTTTTTTTCACTTGTTAATTATTGTTTGCCTGCCTTAGTGGACGATTAATAATTTCTAAGTTTTTTCACTCAAGATTGACTCCAAAGGTGGAGTATGTGCTGGTGGTTAGGCCTTGGCATGGTATAACCAATTTATAGTGTCTAAATGTATATGAGTTCATGCTAGGTCATGTCTATTGAGTCATATGGAAATTGCGCTAGGTCTCGATAGGTTTTTTTTAATGTTTTAGTGAAATAATAAATTTCCCGCAAAACGAATTTTTTTTAATGTAAAGTCAATAAATTGTAAAAATATGGCATCAATCATTGTCAGGTATCATCCATGTTTGTGCTCATTTTCTAAGCCAGAGCACCTTTTAGAACTCTATTCCCCTTCTGTCTAGGCAAAAAAGTGATTTTTATCACTAAAAAATGTATTTATCTTGAAAAAAGACAGAAAATGGTCATTTAATTAAATTCCCTAAAATTTAGGAAAAATGCTAAAAATTAGGAAACATGTTGGGGACATGTTTTTCCTTGGTTCTCGGTCAACTTATAGCTTGGGCGAGTTCACTGGAGAGGAAGGTGACTTGTTTAGTGAGATGGACATGGGAGGAGATCCCAAAGATGGAACTCGACCCACTTATGAGAGGTGGCGCATTTAGGAGGAAGGGCGCACATCCCTATGCCAACACTCGACCTCACACTTCACTCACACTCCACCTCACTCCACCTCACACTCGTTCCACTCCACTCCACCTCACATCACTCCACTCCACTCCACCTCACCTCAGATATAGTTTTTGTTGCTTGTAGTTTATCAGATATAGACTCAATCATCTGGTGACTCCACTAATTTCTAATTTGACTAAGTATTCTACAAGAAGGAATTCAAAAGGCTTAGTTGACTTCATTCCTAAACCTAAACAAGTTTATAGAAGGAAGCTAGCCAAAACATCTTTTCGTAGAATCCTTAGTCATTTAGGTTCTGAGTCCATTTCTGATATCCATTTTCTTTTTGTTAGTGATAGTTTTATTATGGAAATAACAATTTATGACCCTTGTGATTTTACTGCAATAAACAACTATCCTCATGCTATTCTAGAAAAAGCCATAGAAAAATTACCTAGTTTCCAAGGCAATAATGTTATTTCTGCAAAAATGCATGTTAAGTCATTCATGAGATGTATTAATAAGTGGTGTGCAACACATGACCACGAGGATGTGAAAATGAAACTTTTTGTCCTCTCCTTAGAAGACGATGCCTCAAATTGGTACGAGTACATGCCCAACAACTCATTCAAGACGCTTAAAGATCTGTTAGATGCCTTCACTAAAAAATGGGGGGAAAAGAGAGATCACCATCACTTGTTGGCATCCCTTAACACAATAAAGAAGAATGAAAACACGACTATGAATGAGTTTAACAAAAAATTCAATGAATTAGTCTCAAGTATGCATACAGATATCAAGCCTCCAAATGATGCTATTTTAATCTATTATGTTGAGCCTTTTGGTGGGGAAATGAGATACGAACTTAGAGATAAGGAACTCCCCAACCTCAAGGCATCTCAAGATATAGCAGTTAAGATTGATAAAAATATGCAAGCTTCAGGAAAGTCCAATCTTCCAAGTTTCAGTTGGGGTAGTTCTTCTAGGTAGACAGAGGCAAAGGACAAGGCTGCAGCTTCTGAAAATAAAGACCCAAATTTCGACCCTTTAAAGGCCGTTACTGAGATGGTCAAAAGAATGGAAGAAACCCATGCTACTCAGCTTAGTGCTTTACATAATAGGTTGATAGCTATGGAAAGATATCAAAATAATAGGTTCCAACTGAGACCAAATAATGATAGGTGGCAAAAGAAAGGTCCTCCTCAAGACCAAAGGCCTCCTAATTAGCTAGAGTCAATTAATGTGGTAAATGAAGAAATACCACCTTTTTGTAGAGCTTGTGAAGATTTTCACGAAGAATCCACCTGCCCAGTTTTTTTCCAGATAAATGAACATGGCCTTCCTCCAACAAACAATTTTGTAGGGCAATCTAGAAACTCCAATCACATCAACAACTTTGGTGAAGCTTACCCATTATCTATGGACTATTGGGTTCAAATGCAAGAAAGAAGTGAGCAAGCTAATGAAGTGATTGAAGAATATGACAATGTCACTAAGTTATATGGTCATAAGCCCACAAATGAGCAGATTTTGGAAATGGAAAGGCACAAAGGGATAGTGTATCGGAGGAAGGGGAAAGAAGGAACAAACAAGTCTCAAGCTAACTTTCCTAAAGTAACTACTCCTACAAACACTCCAATTACTAATCTAACTGTTGATTTAGGTAGTTGGATTTCAAATGCAAAGGTCTTGGTTCCAGTGTTAGATCTATTGAAAATACCTTCACAGAAAGAGAAACTTCTTCAAGCAGTAAATGTTCCAAGTCATAAAGTAGTTTCAAAAGATCAAGAAAAAGTTAAGGAACATCATGAAGATCCTCCGGTGGTTTTGACTAGCAGAGATAGGACCAATGAGGAAAATCCTCCCTTCTTTGTGTATTTAGAAATAAATGATCAATGGTTGCATAACTGTATGTGTGCTTTGGGTGTTTCATCAAATATCATCACCAAGGGAATTATGCAAAGGTTGGGCCTTAAAATTACAAGGCCTTATCAAAATGTTTGTGCCATGGATTCTAGAGAAATCGAGACTCATGGAATAATCATAGATTTGTCAGTCAAGCTAGACTTTTGCCCTGACTTTGCATTCAAAATGGATGTTCTTGTTATTAATGTGTCATATGCATGGGGGATGCTTCTATATAGAAAATGGGGAGCTCACATGGAGGGCTGCTTAAATATGGATTTAACTTTTGCAACTATGCCATACCCTCCTCCCTTAACTAAGAATTTCAGACTCTTTAGGGAAATAGAAAGAAAATATCATATTGAAGATCCTAAGGAGCCTTTCAATGAGTTTTTATGCCAAGTGTTTGACATGGGTAACTTTTCCATATGTTCTAACTTCCTAGTACAAGCTAAAGAAAGATTCAAGGATAAAAAAGCAAGTAATAAAGCTTGGAAGATGAATTTTGATGGAGCCCACTCAAGATCAGGCAAAGGGGCAGGGATTGTTTTAAAATCTCCAACTGGGAAAACTTATAACTTTGCATTCCGACTTGAGTTTGATGCAACAAACAATGTGGCCAAGTATGAGGCACTTTTACTTGGCTTGGAAATTGCTAAGGATATGAGTGTCAAGATTCTAAATATAAAGCGTGATCCAGACTTAGTAATTCTCCAAGTTAAAAATAAATATGCATGCAAAAGTGAGAGGTTAAGAAGATATAGAAATGCTATTTGGGATACCATAGAGTTCTTTGATGCTATAGATCTCATTGCTATCCGTAGAGATCAAAACAAATTGGCTGACAGTCTAGTTGTAGCAACTTCTACCCTCCAGCCCTCATAAGATCTAATGAAAGGAAAAGGAAAGTTGGAGATAATATTTAGGCCATCTGTCCCAGACAATATTGATCATTGACAAGTTTTAAAAGATCATGAACAAATCCTAAGGTTCATCCACAATGTCAAGGAATTCTAAGGTTTCAATGTTAGTTGCAGGGAGGAGGGGAAAGAATATGTTGATGAAGATAATCCAATAAAAAATCCAGTTCCCAGAGGAATAGCTGCCTTAGAAAATATTTTTGATAGGCATGATATTTATAAAAAGAAAAAAGAAGTAATAAAGCCTGACAGTTATATTGAAATCAACATTGGGATAGAGGAAGTCCCAAGGTTCATAAAAATTGGAAAAGGAACTTCAGAAAAAGAAAGAAAGGAATTGATCAGTCTAGTCCAAGAGTATAGGGATGTATTTGCTTTCACATATGATGAGCTCAAAGCATATAAATAGGATGTGTTTCAACATACTATCCCCCTCAAGGATGACACAAAGCCTTTCCGACAAAAACTTAGGCGAATAAATCCTAAGTTAACACCATTAGTTCAAGCTGAGCTTAAGAAGATGTTGGATGTTGGCATCATTGCTCCAACAAGACATTCATCATGGTGCTCCAACTTAGTTGTTGTTAGAAAGAAAAATGGGGGGATAAGGTTATGCATTGATTTCAGAAATTTAAATCTAGCATGCATCAAGGAAAATTACCCCCTACCAAACATGGAGACCCTACTTCAAAGGGTAACTGGTTCTAAGATTATGTCCATGTTGGATGGCTTCTCCGGTTATAACCAAGTGTGGGTGAAGAAGGAAGATCAAAACAAAACTACCTTCACCACACCTTGGGGCACTTTTGAATACCTAAGGATTCCTTTTGGCTTACTAAATGCAAGTGCCACTTTTCAGAGAGCCGTGGATTTTGCCTTCCATGAGTTAATGGGTAAAATCGTTGAAATCTACCAAGATGACTTGACGATTTTTTTAAAAGAAAGGTCAAATCACATAAGTCATCTTAGGCAGGTTTTTGAAAGGTGTTGGAAGTATCAAGTATGGAATCTCTTTGAATCCATCTAAGTCTATTTTGGGTGTGAACGAAGGCAAGTTGCTAGGTCACATTATATCAAAAGAAGGGGTAAAGATGGATCCTGAAAGGGTCGAATCCATAAAGAATGTTCCTTTACCCCCAACCAAGAAATCCCTTCAGTCTTTGCTTGGACAGATAAACTTTGTCAGATGGTTCATCCCAAACTTGGCTGAGATGATGAAACCACTCCTCAAATTATTGAAAAAGGATGCTAAATTTGAGTGGACAGATGAAGGAAGGAAGGCCTTCAAAAGTATTAAGGACGCAATTGGCAAGTCTCCTGTGCTAATTAGTCCAAATTATTCAAAAGATTTTCAAATATTTTCCTTCGCTTTGGAAGACACTATTGCAGGGGTCTTGCTCTAGAAAAATGAAAAGGGTCAGGAGCAACCCATTGCTTTTATGAGTAAGGCATTACAGAATTTTGAGCTTAACTATACTAGTATGGAAAAACAAGCTTATGCCTTAGTTAAATCTCTCAAGCATTTCTGAGTCTATATAGGATACTCAAAAGTTGTGGGGTATGTCCCTCACTCAGCAGTAAAAGACATCCTTGGGCAACAAGATTGCATGGGAGTTAGAGGAAAGTGGGTCTCCAAGATTAAAGAATATGACTTAGAGATCAAACCCACTAAGTTGATTAAAGGTCAAGGGTTGGCTCAAATGCTCACAGAAGGAAATGAACAAGTGTTAGACCTAGTTTTCCAAAATAGTCAATCTAGGCTGCTCTAAACTTTAGAAGTTAGAAAAACACTGTCACACACCCAATACGGCATAATGAAATTTTCACTTTTCCTCAAGGAACATAATCCCCAAAGTCCTATGGGGCCTAGTGCAGGCTAGTTCTTCCCTGTTCACCTCCCTGTGATCGTGGGTTAGGACCACAGGCCAAACAAACCAAGCGCCTTTTCGTGTTTTATGACTCAGCGATACAAGTGAGTCCAATCTTAAAGGTAGAATGGTGAGGGGGCTCCAGAATGAAACCCTGGCCGTAGATCTGGGCACGCAGATTCTGGCCGTCCAGATATACCCACCGCTTAACGACAAAGCACTAGCTCCCTTTATTTAGTCCCTATATTGATAGGACCACATACGCACCTAAATGTGAGTGCCTTTCACAACTCGCGACCTCGCGAGTCGTAAGTCGAAGACCCTCGAATTTTTTTCACCGATCGCCGATACCTGAGATTCTGATATGGTATGGCCCCTCCTTATTAGCTCTCTCCACATGTGACCACTGGCTAGGGATAACTACTAGCCTTTCTCGTAACTTGCAAGTTCACGAGTTGAAAGGTTGAACCTCTGGGCCCTTCTTTTACAAAACCCTGAGAAGCGAAGGTCAGAGAAGGTTTGACTCCTTCCAGGCTTCTTGAAACTCACAACTTCGCGACTTGAGTTGTTGGGCCTTTGTGCTCCTTTCTTATGAGAACCCGAAGTATGAGAAGTCAACAGATGTTGACTCCCATTTCAAACGACATGTGTCCACCACCTGTCACCACTTCTCCCTCTCTCTGAGAATCTTATCATTACACCACCTGTCAACCGCGTGGGTCCCACCAAGCGAACGTGCCACATGTTGAACAAGCTCTCACAACTCGCAAGCTCGAGATTTCTACAGTCAAAGCTGATTCCCCTCAACCTCCAAGACCCCTATATGCGATATGGCGAGGAGGTCCTGACTCAATGGTTGCTCCTACTTCTTTCTATTCAGGACTTCGCGACTCCAAGGGTTTGGTCTTCCACCTCCAAAGTCACGAACCCCCGATGCACGATGTATCAAGACGTCATATCCCACAACTGTCGTTCCTCTTTGATCAACGACCCAGATCACATCACGATCTCACGACTTAGGACTTCGTGACTTCAAGAGCATGGTCTTCCACCTCCAAAATCACAAATCCCCGATACGGGAAATGGTCAGGTCTGTGCCACCTGTCCTCCTCGGATGGACGCTCCTGATTCTCTCGCAACTTCGCCATTCGCGAGGTCAAGAGACCTCCTCCTCTGAATCCTGAGGTCTGAATCCCTGATAGGGAGGATCTCGTGACACATGTCCTCCTACAGATGGACGACTCAGATTCTTTCGTGACTTCGCTGCTCGCAAGGGCTAAGCGCTCACCTCTGTGAGTCCCAGTGCCTGAATCTCTGAAGCTGATGATTTTGCGACACACGTCCTCTCGTAGATGGACGTCTCACATCCCCTTTTGCTATTTCGGGACTTCTGATGTCGAGTGCCCGGACTCTTGAATTCCCGAATGTCGATATCTCGATACGAACTCCCTCTCAGGACTTTCTCTCTGTTGCTCTATGCATGAGGGTTTAAACCTTGTGCAACTCTCGACAAATTCAATGGCTGTCGGGTTTTATAATTAAGATCTGATGGCTCAGATCTGTCCCACGTTGTGCACTCTCCCACTGCTCCCTGGATGTGGAAAAACCAACGGTCTAGATGCTCCCACAGACCCCGCGGATCTACGGTCCCAATTTCTTCTCTACTCACGAAGATGAAGGAAAAAGGGGTTAAGGCATTTAACACCCTCGTGTGTTCTTCCAATCTAACGGTCGTGAATGACTGGAGATATTTCGACAGGATCTCATTCGCCGATCGATACTCATCCCTATGTTGCCATTTCGGGACTTCAAGAGGATCATTCTTCCTCGTACCAGGTTTCTAAGGTTTGCACTTTCAAATCCTTTTCCAGGTTCTTGGTGAGATTTCTAAGAAGGGTGTCTCTATGAGGAGATCTACCCAGGGTATTACCTGAGACGGATAAGGGTATAGATTTCTTGAGAAATGACTTGAATTCTGAATTGATTTAATGTGCGTATATACATATAAATCTATTTATAAACATAAGCCATATGTGGCCCCTCCATTATAAGCATGCAACCACCATTCCTGAATCAAAACACTACACAGCCAGTCTTATACTCAAACCATTCATAAAACTGCACAGACTAAGAGCATATATGTCAGCATATAAATTTCACGATGCAAGATGTAAAACATTTATTAGAAATAACACCAGAAGTAAGTGAAACTACTGAGAGGGGTGCTTGTTTCCACCCAACCATAGGCTCAATGACTCCCAACGGATTTACCACTAGCCACCCTTGAGCTGAGACCATGACGCTGCGAGATTGCTTCTCGGTTTTCCAGTGACCGAGAATGAGGGTTACTCTCTCCCTTCTCTGCTATCACTCACTCTGCATATCTCCAGAGTTCTTCCTCCTTCCCTCGCGTCTCCCCCTCTGTTAAGCCCTAATATTGGCTCATTACCCCTTAATTGGGGCATATTAAATTAGTAATGTTATTTTATTTATGTCGGCTTTAGGCCATTAGTTGTAATTATACCTCCTAGTCTCCTAGATATACCAAGGAGACATTTTCATTTTGAATCATCTTGTACTTGAACATTTAAGTGGGGTAAAAGGAGGTTTCCCCATCAAAGAGGCTTATTATCTGAAATTATATATTTTTCAAGGCATTGAGTACTTTTCCTAAGGTTTTTCTATGCTATATTGATGTTTGGTTTTTAGCATATGGTATCAAAGCTCAAGGTCTTGGGGTTTCGCTGCTACATCTGAGACACCGTGGAATTTTCACTATAATTTTTTTCTACAACGTTTCAGAAGGAACATCTTGGAGGATATTTAGTATACGGACCAAGGTACTATGGGTTCAAAATTCAGCTCTTGAGGCCTGTACAAGATAGGGTTCTGGAATCATCCTGAAATGAGACATTGCAGAATTTTCGCTATAAAATGTTTTTTGTAACGTTTCAGACCCTGAAATCAGGAGGAAATTTACAGAAATTAGTAAGGTATCTATGGTAAAAATTTCAGCTTCTAGGTAATCTTAAATGTGTAGATACACCTTGTGTAAGATAGGGTAACTGACTAGTCCTATTGACTAGTCTCAAGAAGGTGTTCCAAGTAAAACTATCATAACTTCTTGCTAGAGTATCCAAATTGAGTGGGACTGATTTCATTGGATCATGGAAAGTCTGTAGTATTTTGGGTGTAAGTTTCAGAATTTGATATCAATTATTTTGTGCGGGGCATGCTATACAATTGAGATCTCTTGGAAAGGCCAAAAATCGGCAAGTTGTGAGGAAGTTACCATAAATTCCACTTGGCACATCGAATTTTGATCAGACCTGTGGCATTTCAGAGAAGAAATATCAGAGAACTACCTAAAATAAAGTTTCATACACAGAAGTGCCGGAACTTGGGAGATAGAACAAAATAAATATTGTCTAGCAAAACTGCCTCAAAATCAAGATTCAAAAGTGATACTTGGCCAACATGCCACCAAAAAAGGGACCTTCTACACCAAATAAGCCTCTAGAAAATCCTAACTAGACTCTTGATGAAGGTGAAGAAATGTGTAGGGACATAAATGAACTACAAAAGAAGATGGATTCAATGGAATCTAAGTTGGATACTAAGATGGATTCAATGGAAGCTAAGTTGATGGATTCAATAGAAGCTAAGTTGGATACTAAGATGGATGGCTTAAAAGGGGAGATC
>SNQJ01S0026457.1:96879-120483 GCA_010110895.2 Picea sitchensis | reverse complement strand
CCCTTTTAAACCCTCCATCATCTCTTGTAGTTCATCTTTTGTGACTATCTTCTTTTGTAAATCATTTGTGTCCCTATGTATTTCTTCACTTTCATCAAGAGTCCAAGTAGGATTTTCTGGAGGCTTATTTGGAGTAGAAGTTCCCTTTTTGGGTGGCATGTTGGCCAAGTATCACTTTTGAACCTTGATTTTGAGGTGGTTCTGCTAGACAATCTTTATTCTATTCTATCTCCCAAGTTTCATCCCTTCTGGGTATGAAACTTTGTTTTATGTAGTTCTTTGATATTTATTCTCTACAATTTCATAGGTCTGATCAAAATTGGATGTGCCAAGTGGAACTTATGGTAACTTCCCCACAACTTGCTGATTTTTTGCCTTTCTAGGAGATCTCACTTGTATAGCGTGCCCTTCACAAAATCATTGATATAATATTCTAAAACTCACACCCAAAATACTTCAGACTATCCACGATCCAATGAAACCAGTCCCACTCAATTTGGATACTCTAGGAAGAAGTTATGATTGTTTTACCTGGAACACCTTCTTGAGACTAGTCAATAGGACTAGTCATATACCCTATCTTACACAAGGTGTATCTACAGGTCAAAGCTATCTACAAATTTAAAGAGATGACCCAGAAGCTAATTTTTTTACAAAAGATACCTTTATAATTTGTGTGAATAGCCTCTAGATTTCAAGATCTGAAGCAGTACAAAAATTTTATAGTGAAAATTTCATAATGGCTCAATTCAAGATGATTCCAGAACCCTATCTTAAAGGCTATATCTATGAAAGTATGAGCCTGGGAGCTAAATTTTTGAACCCAACGCACATTGATCCATCTACTAAATATCCTCCAATTCCTTATGAAGCGTTTGTAAAAAAGTTCAAACCAAAATTACATGAGTGTCTCAAATGTAGCGGTGAAACCCCAAGACATGAGCTCTGATACCATTTTGTTAAGAACCAAATATCAATATGGCATAGAAAACCTCAGAAAAATTGCGAAGCCTTCAAAGAGATAATTTGGGATAATAAGCCCCTCTTGAGGGGCCAAACTCCTTTTACCCCAGCAAATGTTCAAGTACAAGATGATTCCAAAATGAAAATGTCTCCTTGGTATATATAGAGGAGACCGGAGGTATAATTACAACTAATGGCCTAAAGGCGACATAAATAAAATAAAATTACTAATATAATATGCCCCAATTTAGCGGTAATGAGCCAATATTAGGGCTTAACAAAGAGCCAATATTTGTTTTTGAAAATTCAATCTGATGAAACAGTTATCGGATCCCATAATGTTAAAATGTGTGCATTTTAGGAACAAGTTCTTAGATCTAACAATGACATCTAACATTTGCACAGTATTAAAGAGGGACATTATGTCAAGGCCTCTGTGGATGAAACATGTGTGGATGGCAGTGAGGTAGTGCAGTATTGCACTATTTCTATGATGAAGCCTTTAAAACTAAAGGTAATCATTTTCTTTTTGCAAAATTCAAAAATCTGTGACAAAGGGAATTATAGGATCCATAAAATTCATTTTGTCTATTCATTTTAATGGGAGATGTCCTCGAGATTTCTACTTATTAAAGCCAATATCTTGAACTTGTCTAGTCAGTTGTCACTTTTGAAACAATTGTGTCCATTGAAGGGGTGGGTGAGTGAGGGATGGAGGGAGGGACAAATTCTTTTAAACTTTTTCTAAACCACATGTAGGATACATGAACATGAAACTTGAAAACTCAACTAAGTATGGAAGGTAGGTCATAAAAATAAAGTCATCGTAGGTAGAGGAAGGGTTGCAGGATTAGAGTCTTGACATCAAATTGTAGAGAACAGAAGTTCTGGGTGTAATATGTATACACCAAACACGAGTTACCATGGTTAGATAACACCTATCCATGAACCTGTGTTCATAAAATTCTCTAAGTATGCAACTGAATAGTGGTTGGCGAAATCATGATCGTAATATAGATGGAGATAACAATTTGTCAATTCACCAAACCAGGAACCCATGAGAACAAAAATGTGAGAAAGTATAGAAACATAAACACCTTAATGAAGCTGAAAGAAAAAAAGGTAAAAAACAAGAAAGTTTACAAGAGGAAAAAAAAGGAGAATAACTATATCGGTAAAACAACAACACTTACTCTCATAACTACGAAATTGGGACAAACCATGCAAAATCCATGCATACATCTATGAAATATAGTTGTATTCCGACAAACTCTGGTTAAAGCCATAAGAGATGCAATTTACATTGGTTACAAATTTTGCATGTTATTCTATCTTAATAGTATTTTATGGGAATTCAACTGCAAAACAATGTAACAAAAATTCCAACTGTGGATGTAGCACCCCAACATTGAAAACCCTAGTCAAACAAGAGCAAGCAACAAAAACAACCTGGTTAAATCAAAATGCCAAGCTATGACCACAGGACCCGAACCACGAAAAATTGAATCCAAACAACAATGGCGGCATCCCAGGCAAAAATGAAGCAACCACCAACTAATTAGGCCGAGAGATGTTCCTTAATCCCAATCATTTGTTGTAGAGACCCCAAACATACAAACTACAACAAGAGAATGGGAAAACAAGAACAAAAACAAAGAGAAAATAAAGTCAATGAAGATGCAAGAAAGTATGAACCGATGAGGCAGGCAATGTGGATTTGAAGCACAATATTACCCAAATTAACCGTAGAGAACATTTCAGGATAAAAAAAATGGAAGAAAATGTGTTGTAACAAGCCTACTGATGAAGCATTTAACAGCTGGTGAGGCTTGTTAGGTAAACAATTATTTCTATCAGAAATGCTCTTTAAACCTTTAAGAAAAGAATGAAATTAATGCGGGGTCTCTTACACTTGACAAAAAAAATATTATAATTTTGTTGCTAAATAAAATTAGTAACAATAGTTCAAACAATAGACAATGTGTTTGAAGGACAAACTTTGGATATGCTAGCATATCAAACATTGGGATAAATTCAGCTAGCAGAAAATGATAATACAAACATTTGGACTAATGCTAGCATTAATCCACCTTCAAACAATGCATAAAAAAAATATAGTTAAAGGCAGTATACTATCAAAAAAGTTTGGATATGCTAACATATAAAACATTGGGAATATGAAACCAACAATAAGACATCCAATCTCTTATCCAATTAGATCATTGTAATATCATGCCTTCTATTTATATAGAAATCAATGTTTTTGGTTCCCTAGCTCCAACAATAGATATTATGAAATATTTGTGGTCAAAGGGACAAACTAATATGAAGTCAACAGATTATTGATCGCTAGAGTCCCTCTATGCCTACGTGAGGGACTAATAACTTAGAAACAACAAGTAAATAACTTAAAAGGATAAGTAAAGTGTCCAATATTGCCTTGATTTATATCAAATATTTATTAAATAAAAGAATAATCCTTTAATTAAATTAAAGATACTATTATAATAGCAATTAAAAATATATTTTATAATGTTCAATATTGTGATTTACAAAATAATGGAAATGTTTTCTTTTATAGATAGTGACATTTATAAATAGTTCTCACAAGTTTTTTACCAAACATATATTAGGTAAAAGAATAATCCTTCACTACTACATATGGGTGGATTATTCCACGAATTTTTTCTATGTTTTCATTATTTTCATGTTTTTTTTTAAATTGGGCATGATCATCGTCACTATTGCCACGAATGTTCCTATTCCTTCTCTAGGGAAAATTGCCTACCTCAAAAATCATTTGCTAATACACGTGGCTTGCAACAGCTAGTTGACTTTTTATGGGTCAACTCAAGCATTTTCATCTCTATATCGACGATAGTCGATCTATATATACCAGACTTTAAGAGACTTTGTGACATTTACCATAGTTTAGAGCCTTTGTTAAGTGGATTTTGTTTGAGATGTTTTATTTTTTCCAAATTACCCATTGGTTGAAAAAATCCAATTCTTGATCAACATAGCTCAGATTTTGAACTTACAAGGTTAGTATGTATTTATTTATTTGTTTACATATACTCATTTAACTTGTAAATTTTTTATCAAATGAAATTTCATGTAGCTTTTTTTCCTTGATAATATATTATATGTGCATTTCCATATTTCAAAATTGTTATGTTATTGGTTTTTGGATCTAGTTAGTATATTTTATGGAAATTCATGTGAAGCGTCGAGAAAAATATTTTTCCGAAGAAGTATTTTAAGAAGAGGAAGTACTCCATCAATAAGACAACTCAAACATTAAAAATGGATGTCATTGTCAATCTAGATCAATTTGAATACACAATTCCTTATGTAAATTTAGTAGCAATACAAAGTACAACTCTGTGATTTACTAGTTGGAGTAATGTTTTAAATAGAAAGTGAAAACAAAATCATCTTAGGTCTAATCCTATCCCTTAGTGACCTTGTTAGCTCTCTAAATTTTGTGTTTCTATGATGTTGATCCTATATATATATTAATTTTCATATTTTTATTCTAGTATTATGTTAGGTTGGTCATATAACATTGTATTCTTATGTAATGTTGTTTCTCTCATTTTTTTATAATCACACACAATACTAGATGTAGTGATTAACTCTAGTTTGTAGTTGATGTAGTTTTTTTATACACTAGTAATAAGGAGTAGCTAAAATATAAAAATTTCTTGATGAAATCTACGATAACATAATGAAATCTACTATTCAGACAATGAAAAATAAGAACATGCCAAAGTGCCTTAGAAAATAAAACCGTGACCATTGTAAGTAGCATAAAATTGTGACAATTGTATATAGCTGCAAATCAACATGTCATAATTTAAACCAGCCTAACCTAATTGTGGATGACAAGTGGTTGTCATTCCTTTTTTAGTGGTGAATTTCAAAGATTGACATTTTCTCTAGAAAACAACTTAGAGGCTGAATATATGGTGTCCAGTGATTCAAGTTTGAGAAATTTGACCACTTTCATTAAATGGTGTGAGTTAGTTCCATGATTCAGTGCACACTAATCTAAAGTACAAATTAAAGCATATCAATCTTAATAGTTCGATAATAATAAAAATACATGTCAAAATGTCTTATAAGATATAATTGTGAGGATTGTAGGTCTTTGTAAATAAACATATCATAATCAAGAGTAGCCAAAATATCAGCGGAAGAATTAGATAAAATATAAAATTGACAAATTAATTTTTGGTATGGTGTAGGTGAGACAATTGCTTTTTAGTACAAGGATTTGTCACTATGAGCGAAAATGTGAGGAAGCTTGCTCGGTTTAGAGTGGCATTAGAGGCGAAGGGAGATGGAAAATACTATTTCCCTTGCAATGATTGCGAGTCTTACAAAGAGAAGAATTTTAATAGAGCGGTTCAAGACATTGTGGGAGAAGACACACTAGGGGGTTAGATAAGTCCCACAGTAGGAAGTTCATTATTTAATGTATTCTCTATAATATCCATCATGTCATGAATTTTAGTAATATTTCTATCATTTTTTTTTATATTTTTCTATACACACTAACTTTACTCTACGTTGTTTTTAAATATAGAAGCTTCCCCCAAAGCGTCAACCTCTAGAGTTATTTTCCAAATACATGTAGAAATACTCCTTTATAGGGTGATGAACTTCGAGATCAGTATATTGAAGTTGTTGATCAAGTAAGTTATTAATGATGGTATGGATGGATATAATGTTAGTTATTCAAATTAGGAAGATGAGATGCATAGATTGATCCAAAACACATTATCTCCAATGGATGAGGAAAACCAGGATGAAATGATCATGATGTTGTTCTCTACTCGAGAAGTCACGTTAGCCTCTTTATGAAGGCTCAACGAAAAATCTTCTATCTTCTATATTGTTGTTGGTTAACTTGAAGGTTTGAATGGTTTATAAAATACATGCTTCACCATGAGATACTAAGGTATTTAATTTTTAATTATTTGTACTTGCATGTTCACTTAAATACTTAAAAGGTTCAATTTGTTCCTATATTCTTATTGTTTTCTAATTTATAAAATGTCGATGCGATATTGATGATTGTTGTACTTACATTGACTTGTTGTTTTGAATTTTGTAGATTTTAGGTGAATTTCTATTGTGGCGTCAAATATTTTTTCACGCACATATTGAGAAATATACGTGATTATGAAATAGTTGAATGGAGTATCAAGCTATTCGTTCATGTTCTAATGATCATATCATATAATATGGAAAATATGCATTAGAAAATGAATTCCACAATGTCAAATAAATAGATATTGAACCGATAAAGCGTCAAAGAAGGTTTCTCACAAAGTTCTTCGTTATTTTGATAATTCCACATTTCTAGTGGTTGTTCGGGTGCCAAAGTATAGCACATTTTGTGGATTCTTTGAGGAGAGTTGGTCATTAATAGCGTGTTTAATCTTTTCTTCAAATGTTATATCAATGTAGAATTAGTATCCAATAATGGGAAGTAATAAATAAAATATTGAACAAATGAACAATCATACACATTACGATTGCAGGTGTTTCACGGTAGAGCCCAAATCGGGAAAACATAGATACTTACTTATATGTCTTGAGAATTACACTCATTGGGACACCAACTTCCTTTGTTTTCAGTACCAGCTGGAGGAGGCTCAACCCCTGGTTTATAGGGCTACAACACAGAGCTCCAACTCCGATTCTCTAGCTACAACCCGAAGGGGGCTACAACCACCTGGTTTCTTGAGGCTACAGCAGGGAAGCTCCAACTCCCAATTTTAGGCTACAACCAAAGGCTACAACCCTATGTTCTCCGTGCAAGCGGAAGGTGGCTACAACCACTGTCACTTGCCGAATCACATACCCTGAAGTAGAAGTAGAATGATGAACCAGCTGTCCACCTATCAGCCAGATATACCGTTGTAATCCTATGCCAATAAATATGAACCATGCATCAGCTTGTACATCAACAGACTGCATCGCCATGCACCAGCACAGCCATCAGCACATTACCATGAACAAGTGCATCAGCCATTCACCATTTGTAATCAACACGTACCATGAACAGAGTGCATCAACCATGCCAACACATCGACTGTACCATGAACAAGTGTATCAACCATGCACCAACACAATTGCCAATCATGTATCAACTACTCTCAACTATGACTTCGTCAATGTATAACATCATCAACTACTATCTCAATATGTACTCAACATGTACCTCAACCAAAGTCCTCATCCAGTTTTGTCATCCAAATATGATTTGTACCTCTGTAATATACCTGGTGTATATGATCACATTTCTGCAAGCCTTCATTAAATTTAACAACAATAGACTAACATTTTTCATCAAACTTGTTTTAGTCTCACATGCCTAGTTTGGATTAATCAACAACCGACTTGAGTAGTAATAACTTTGAACACGTAATGTATAGATGTAAGGCATTACACAATGTTCTTAGGTGTGTTTTATGAATTCCTCAAGTGGCACTGCTTGGAACCTCTCAGAAAAGGATTTATAGCAAAAATGGCATACCTTGCTGAATTCTGGCTTATTCTAGAGAGCGTCCTTGTGTAAGAGTTCCACTTTCAAAATATTAAATGAAATTATCTGAAACTGTTACACAGAATACGACATGCTTACCTAGCAGAACATTTGGTCTCACTAAATTTGGGCCATAGAAGAAGTTATGACGTTTTTGAAACCACTGGTTTTGACTGGATTTTGGGATGGCCTAGAGCCCTGCTTGGTGTAACTCCAAAATACAACAGCCCACAAGCTGATTTTGTACATATACTTGGATATGTTTCTATACTTGCATGGAAATTTCGGGATCTGAATCATTATGTAAAAGTTAAATGAAAGTGGTAGGAATGACACAGAAAATAACATATGCCTTAGAAAGCACCCTTCAAAATTTATCCTTCCTTGCATTTCCTTCTTTTCTTACTCCCAATTTCGGCTAAGATATCATTTAGAAACCTGGGACACATGTAAATATTCAATATGCTCAAGTGTGATTTCAATGAGAAATCCTTGCCTCTTACTTATACTCCTCAAGTGTCTTCCCTTCCAAAACATATTCTGGTCTTGGCCCACTTTCTTATTTTAGGGTTGGGTCCACTTCTAATTTATCCATTAAATTCTTCGGCAAATAATTAATTTTGAATTCACTTTGAATTATAATACACTCATCCTTCACTTTAATATTTACCTTTTTAAAATCCTGACCACTTGATTACTTTGTGCTTACTGGGGCTTAAGATGACATATGAGGATTCCAACAGTAAGGCCATAACTCTCAAGCGTGAGGAGTTATGTGAAGTTCTATACCACTAAATGGCATAAAATGTACTATCCATATATAATAGTATTATCCTGAAAATGTATATCATAACTCATACGTTACCCATCAACAATCTTGGGTCCATTACTACCCAAACACAGTGGTCTCTCCAACTATCGCTGGCCATAACTCTTGTCATTGAGGAATTATGTGACGTTCCCCATACCACCAGAAATGGCATGACAAGCACTATCCATCTAGGATAATTTCACCAACAATTTCAACTTGATCTTCATCTCGTTATTCCTCATACAAGCATGGGTCCTCCTACTCCACAAGCATCTTCCCGTGAGAATTTCCCCATAAAGGGGACCACTTTGGAGGAGTTCATCCATTTTATACCTTATCAATCTTGATAAGACAATAATGAGTCAATCTATACATTTCCAACATGCATCATATACCAATGGAACCACATCGATCATATTCATCAACATATCAATGAAACTCATTGATCATCTTCATCTATGCATTCTCATCAAAGGACATACATATTATATTACATCAATCATCAATCAATCAATCCTTTGACATCAATCAATTATGACATCAATAAAATGACATCAATAAATCAAACCATTGGCATCAATGACAACATGCTCAACAATTTGTATGGATTTCCATCTGAAAGAACAGAAGTCAAGACGATGTTGTTCGAATTCCTTCAGATGGTTCTACATTGAGTTACATCGAAGAAAATTGTGATTTTTAAAGAAGAACCTTATGTTAGACTTTTGTTGGCACTTGATGGTGTCAATTCATTTGGATAGCTTCGTTCTACATACTCAGTATGGCCTTTTTGTTATCGATAATAACATTCTTCCTTGGATGTTGATCAAGAGAGCACACAATGTTGGCAATGATTGTTCCAAGTATTTAATGATATTTTATTTTTTTAAAGTATGACAAAATATTTTATTTCTTTGTTTGTGCATGGGAATTATGTCTTTTATATATATGACATCTAGATAAGTATAATTAATCAATGGTATGTTGAACCAATTGGGTAAGTACCAGGTTAAATGCTGAACATATATATTTAACCTCTTATTGATGAGTTGTTGAAGTTATGGGTTGGCATCACTATGTATGACATCTTTAAACCAATAGGGCAAAAACAATTTCAGTTCCATGGAATTCTGATATGGATAAATTCTTGATGCTCCGGGTTAACACATTTTTTGTGGTATATTTTTACTTTCTTTTGTGATGTAATATTATATATTTATTGAAAATATCATGCATTATTTTAAATTATGGCTTTCAATCAGTCACATTAATTCATATATCTTGCAAATTTACCCTTTGTTTAAAGGGTAAATTTGCATGCCTATTTTGTGGTCCAAGGATAAAATCTTGTTAGTTCCAAGGAGTTTAGGAAATGAAGTGTTTTATGAGTATAGACACTTTGCATACAGAACCATAGTTATCGAACTATAGACAAAGCAAATTTCAATGGTTAAGAAGAAAATGGAAAAAAACCCTGAAGAATGACACCTCACCTATGGAATATGGAATATATTAGAATTGTCAAGGTATTAGAGTGTTTATGTATGATATATTATATAAATCCTTGGTTAATTTCATTATTAATTTCATTTGTTTGATTAATCACTGTTAATTTCATTTTGTGGATGTTTCATGAATGTCATTAAAGAACACAGTGGGCTTCCATGAGAATGAAAAGTTACACGATGCAATTCAATAGGTTTCCCATACTACTAGCACCTACAAATAGTTCATCTCTTTGATACAATTAATATGGAAGAACATAACATAATTGTTATGGAAGATATTAGATGGAAGGACTAACAAACAAAAATTGGAAGATTTGTAGTGACATCCAGGAAGCTAATCCCGCATTGCAAAGTGTTATTATTAATTCTAATGGTGATGGTATTGAAAAGAATACTAGTCTTCCTTGTTTATTGATGTAAGACCTTGGAGAAATATTGTAAAAGGGTCATTCGAAGAATTAGGTTTTCGACGGGGTTTTAGAGCAGAACATACAAAACTATCTTAGAAAAGTTGATTTTGGGTGGGGTTAAAATACATGAATGGAATATATTCATTAAGGTAATTATTAGGACTATAATATGTTTCCTTATTGGTATGCATATTTTGAAAACAAATATGGTGTTTTTTATACTATGTTCTACCTTTATGTCTCCCAGACGACTTTGAAAACAACATACAACAAATTATTTATGTACTTGGAAAATGCATGGGGTAAGTAATGTTTATATGGAAAATGTGCTTCTTATGTTATTAGTAGGTAGCTTGACATATTATGTTTTATCTGTAGATTTATGTATGCCTTGATATTTTATTGCATCATTTGGGTGGCTTTCCATCAAAGAGTATAAACAAGATATAAGGTATTGGAAGAGATAAATTCCCGACTAATGTGTCAAAATGCATCAGTATCTAACTCCAACATTTTTCAATGTATAATAACACTACCTCCTACAAAAAGTTGAGGAGATTGAAATGTGGACCTGTACACACAAGGTAAATTGATGGATAGTGGAAAGCGATTAAAGTCATTGAAGGATTTGTTAGACAAAGAGCACATCGAGGGTTATATGGTATATAAATGCATGGTGCATATTAGTCAATATCTACATAAATTAACAGAAAATATGAATAACACTCACATTTTATCTTGGCTCCATCAACAAATTTGAAGGAGGAATTACGATTGGGGAAAGGTAAAATGAGGGCTATGAAAGGTAATTATTAGATGTTGATCTTTGATTTAATATACTACATGTTTATTTTCCAATTTTATTTTATTATCTTGATTTTGTATTTTTATTCACATATTGAACTATATTAAACTATTCCTTTAACAATATAATTAATGATATTAAATTGTTATTTTATCATATAGTTGCTCGAGAGTGAGATTCTTTACATTTATACATTACAAGCAACCTTGATTGGATAGCATTAGATAGAATATATTTAGAATAACCACGATGAGTTATCATGGGAAGGAATTGAGTAAGATAGTTAAACAGCGCATAAGCCATTGGGATCAATTTCCTAATATTTACATCAGGGGATAGTTAGTTTAGCCTTATAGTTTAAATGATAAACATGAAAGTAAATTGTTCTGAGCATTTTCCTAGTTAATTTGAAAATTTTCAATATATTTGGTTTGTTTAATTTCTGAAATATATATTTACTAAGTCCTATATGAGGTTTATTAAATTGACAATGTATTTTTACTTGTTGTCCATGTTGTAGTTGAAACATCCCAAGGCTATGTGGTATAATAATTAAGTAGAATTTAGGTATCAAAATGTTGGATGATAAGATGAAACCTGGGATTGTGGGATAATTAGGTGTTTAAGGTCACCAGCACGTTTCCTCTAGATGTAGATACAGGATATATAAAATATGCGAGAATGGAATTGAAATGCTAGAAATATGATCTCAGTAAAATATCTAGCATAATCTTCACAATACACAAAATGATATACAAAATAGAAGCAGAAATAGCACTTTGAATTAGATAGCAATGTTCACAGGTCTCTTTGATGGGGCAACCTCCAACAAAGCATTACTCTATTACAATAATATCCAAACTGGGGTTCTCATACCCTCGACCCATGGCCTCTAAATATGTCTCTTAAGAGAAGCATCTAGAGGAAGATCCTTCCCCAAGAGCGGAAGCTTCTAATGGAGATATTTCTTACATCCATATTCAATATTTTATTGAAAGGTCTTGATAATATTGACCTTTATTACATATTAATATATTGTTCTACCTGTGTGAGGGGTTATGTCTCTAACATGTCCTCCCCCTCAAACACAACCTTGTCCCTCAAGGCTTGAGATGTGGAAACTACTTGAGAATGGTATTTGGTTCCCAAGTAGCATCTGTTGGAGTCATATCTTTCCACTTTACTAGCACTTCCTTGATGGTTTTACGTCTGACGTAGCTCATTGGTCTAAAATTGCTTGGTTGTAGCCAAATGAATCCTTCTTGACTAACTTTGGAAGGTTGGTTTGAATATTTTGGTTCCAATCGCCTTCTTCAAACATGAAACATGAAAAACCGGATAACCCATTGTTGTGAGAGCTAAGCGATATCGCGACTTGTCCCTACGCTTTAGAACTATGTAGAGGCCATAGAGATTTGGTGCTAGCCCAGAGCCTTTGCTGGGCAAGGAAGTTTGTATATGGTTGTAGGTGATGAAACACTTGATCCCCTTCTACAAAGTGATGTTCCAAGTGAACTTGATCTGCAACTGGCACTTCATTCTAATGCAGGCCATGACCAAGTTCTCTTTAAAATTATGAAGGATATCCTCTCAGGCTGTAAGCGTTTGGTCATTGCTTTGGACCTTTAGAATTACCAGTGAAAGTATGAGAGAAGCGTGATGGCTTCTATCCATACTGCTTGCTTCAAAAGGAGTCATGTGGTGGTTGTATGGTATGTAGTTTTGTACCACCATTTTGGTGGTAGCCATTGAGCCCATTGGTGTTGTTTTAGAGGCCGAGAATGCCCCGCCGGATAGGTTTCAAACACTTGTTGTGACTTCCTTTGACCATCACATGCAGGGATGATAAAATTTGTTGAATACAATTGTGTGCCTTGTAGCAAGCAGTTCTTGCCAAAAGTTGCTTGTGAGAGGTGGGTCCAGTCGAGAAATAATAGAGTTTGGCATGCCATGAAGCTTGAAGACCTAATCCATGAAATTTAGGCCCTTGTGGATCTGATAAATGCGGGTGTTGAAGAACACAAAATGAGCATACTTGGAAAGGCGATCCACCACCACATTATCACTTTGATTTATTTCCTGATTTGAGTAAGCTTGTAATAAAGTCCATAGAGACATCCTTCAAATCTCGAGAGTCCCGGCCGGTTGGAGGGTGCTGGATATTTCCTTTTTCTCCCTTGTTGCGTTGGCTTACCTCACATTCAACCACAAAATTATGGATTTCCTATTTCGCCTGCATCTAGAAAAGGCATTTAACTTCATCATATGTTTTAGTGAACCCCTTAGGTACCCCAACTTGTGATTATAGCATGAAGCTTCAGAGAAGTCTGATGGATTTGAGCTTGGATTGTTTACTTAAGCCTAGTAACCTTTGTATGAAGCTCATCCGAAGCCGGGGGAGTACCCTAGGGGAACTGTGCTTAATTACCACGGATTCTTTGAATGGATGCAAGCACACAGAGGTCTTCTGACCATTCACGGTGCCTGACTTGGAGCTAATCGGTACAATGAAGGAAAGAGAAAAAGAGGATCCTTCATATTCATATTTCAGGGGACGGTGCATCATCACTACATTTCTTTGCCCTTCCTTGTAAATGATCTTGTAATCACTGGCATCAAAGAGCTTAGTGACCCATTTTTGTTGCTCTGGGAAATCGTTGTTCTAGAAGTATTTGAGGCTTTGATGAATTACACGTCTTAATTTGGAATGTTGCCCCAAGAGATAAGGGCCATGTAATTCAGCGCATGCAGAGTCGCCAGCATTTCTTTTTCATAAATAGGTTTGCCTAGATTCTTTTGAGACAGTTGCTTTCTAAATAAAAGGCAAAAGGTTGAAGCCCTCTTGCAGGGGCAATGTGCACCTTTCCCTAAGGCATTGCATTCAACACAAATGTCTTTATGAAGTCAGGAAGAGCGGAAGCTGAGTGGTGCACATAGTCGTCTTCAATGTTTGAAAAGATTGAGCAACTAGTGGGGTCAAGTAAAGAGTTCTTTTAAGGAGGAGCCATGAGAGGTGCTGCAATATTTCCATAGTTCTTATCAAACTTGCGATATTACTGCTGTGAGGTCCAAAAATCCACTCAAGCTTTTTGAGAGTCTTAGGGTGCGGTATTCTTGCATAGCTTCAATCTTTTTGGGTCCACCCTAACGCCATCCTTGCCCATGAGATGACCCAAGTATTCTACTTTAGGATGCAAAAGCACATTTGGACTATTTGGAAAAGTGGTCTTTGAGAGAGTAAGTGAGAACTTGATGCATTAATTCGGATGGTCTTTCCATGTCTTGCTATGTATGAGGATATCATCAAAGAAAACTGAATAAAATGATGAAGAAAGGGCGGAAGACATGGTTCATGGGAGCTCTGAAAGGTGAGGCATTCCCAGAAAGCCAAAGGGCATGTTAAAAAACTCATAGTGGCCCTCATGAGTGAAAAGGATATCTTGGGAATGTCCAGGACTCTTTCATCACCGGATCTAAAGTGATAGCCCGGTGAAGATCAAGTTTGGTGAGAATTTGGCACCACTCAGTTCATACAGGGGGTCATGTCAATGGCCAGGGAATGGGAATTTGTCTTTGATGGTGAGTTTAGAGAGCCACGGAGTAGGGATTTATTAAGCCAAAACCTTCTTTCTTTAGTACCATGATGGCCAGAGAGGAGTAAGGGCTAGAGTACTAGGGCCGGATGACTCTGGTGAAGTTTCTGGACCATTTTTCAATTTCATTCTTTTGGGCAAAGGGGTGGCGATAGACATATGTTGGGGAAAGCTGCAGGAAAGGAATGGAATGATCATGGACACCCTTGGGAAGGGAAGTCCTTGGGGAGTGGAAAATAGCATTTGATGTTTAGAGAGGAGGGCTTGGAGGTCTTGAGACGCAGTTGGAATCTCAATGGCTTGGATAGCATGGAGTTGGGCTATGACACTTGAATGACATTTAGAAATTTTTCCATCTTTTGATGAGCAGTGATTTCAGAAGACTGCGATGCCTTGAAATTTATGTTTGTGGCCTCAACTTGTTCCAAAATTGCATGGTTAAATTTTTAGAAGTCCATGAGAATGGGACCCAGGTTCTAAGCCATTGAGGACAACAAAATGTCATAACCTCCATGTCAATAGAAAACATATGAGATTTGAGTTGGTAGTCACCAATTTGGAAACGCACATTTTCTGAAAATGCATACATTTCATAGAGGCACCATTGGCAATGAAGTGATTTGGAAATTATTGACAACATGGATATAGCAATGGGTTTCTTAGTCTTGTGATGAATAAAATTATTAGTCGCCGCTATCAACCAAGATGATGACCTTTAGGTGCTTGAGGTAACCGATTGGCAAGAGTTTGGGGGCGGAGAAATGGGTGGAAGCATTAGAAATGATGGGTTCCTCTTCGGAGGGTCGGAAGGAGGGTTTATTTGATAAGTTTCTGGTGACTCGGGGCGATTAATAAATGTCATCGTTTTCTTGTATATCCTCAGAGATGGCCATCACGAGATTTTGTTCCTTACATTTGTAGCCTAGGAAATATTTGTCATCAGTTATAATAGAGGCCTTTGGGTTGGCGTTCATCCATTTCAACAATGGTCAATTTTGGATTTTAATGGGGAGGAGTAGTGGGGTTTACTATACTTGGTTAGAGCGGGATAAAGGAAGGCTTATGGTTTTGAGGAGAAACAATTTGTTGTGCTTCTTTAGCTTTTTTGGTAGCCTCCACCCAAGTCGTGGGTCGAACCATGAGGACATGGGCCCGAATATCCTCCTTAAGCCCACTGATAAAACACTCTTCGAAGCATCAGTCGTGCCTTCTATTGAAAAACCGGACTCAAATCTTGTTATGAAGTCTTCTACATGCCCGGGATTACTTCCAATTTTTTCAAATGTAGCCCAAATGGTTATTATTGGATTTCAGCGTTCATAAAGGTCTTCAATAAATTGGGTCCAAGCAATATACCTTGTGGGAAGTTTTTCTCCATTACCACCATTACCCGTTCTTGGTCTAGATGGAGAACACCATCTAGAAGTTGTCCAATATGTAATGTTGTAGAGAGAAATAATGTTCCATTTTATTGTGAGCCAACCCGATTGGGGGTCCAGAACCATCAAATTTGGTTACATCCACCAGCGGAAGGTGTATGTCCTTTGAAAGTGATAGGGTTGAAAGAATGGGAAGAAGTTTCACCATCAATCTTTTTATGTGCATCAAGAAAAAAGTCATCAAAGAGAGGATTTTTGAGTTTGGTGTAGATTGTTGCAATGACAGTTTCAAGTTCTTGTTGGACTTCCATGTGGGCTGGGCTGCATAGCTACCTTGGACTACATTTAAGGAGGCATTTATGGAGGCATCAAAGAAAGGGAGGCAATAGTAGCAATGATTTGTTGCACTTCTTGTTGGGTCTTAAGGAAACCAGTTTCAAAGTGTTGAAGGTGAGACTCATGTTCTTAGCTCTGGTATGGAGCCGAGGATGGGTGGTAGGGAGGGGGCTGGTCAGAAATTTTTGCTAAAAAATGATATGGATGGCTGTGACAGGGGGAAGAGATGAGTCTAATGTAATGAGTCTCAAATAATGAATTTGAAAAAATGGAATTAATTGGTCAAAAAATTTACTGTGAAAAATGTGGATGAATGTGACAAGGAGGAAGATGAGTCTAATGGAATGGGTCTAAAAAAATGGAAAATTTTCGAGTTTTTTTTTTCCTTATTTGTCGGGGTTATGCTTTGAGTACGAAGAATGATCGTCTTTGAAATCCCAAAATTCTAAAGCAGAGAGAGTCTTTACTTATGAAATCAAACATAGATGCGAGATCAATAGATCTGGGCAGTTTAATTTGTTTATGTTCCCCAAGGGTTAGGTATTCAAAGGGTCTACATGAAGTGTTTGCCTTGTGCTATAGCTCTTTGATATCGTGCCGGGGTCCAACAGGTAATTTCATTGTTCTCTCGAGGGCACTAACTAAGGAGGATAGATGCATTGCCATGGCCAGTACTGGAGCTACCCAGGTACCCTAGAGAGGATCTTCCCGAGTCTTGTTCTCGATGACACTATGTGATCAGGTGGCTGTCGTTTATCTAAAGAGACTTGAAATCTAGGGCCAGTCAGAGTACATGTGTTGTTTGTTGTGCTACCACTCGAAGAGGTACCAGCAGAGGTTACAAAGGTGGCCATGAGGATGTAAACAGAACCACTTGTATTTCTGCATGTATGAATCCCACAACCACGGGTTTATCCGCGTAACGACAAATCTCTATGACTTAAAGGCGTCAGACCGTCTCTACTGAAAAAAATACCACAATTTTGCTGCCAAGGAAAGTTATACGTGCCACTTGAGATGCAGAGATATAAAATATGCATAACATAATTGAAATGCTTTACCATCCTTGGAGATATGGGGCTAGAATATCTGTATAAATCTTCACAATACATAGAAATGATATACAAAATAGCAACATAAATAGCACTTTGATTAGATAGCAATGTTCACGGGCCTCTTAGAAACCTCCAGTCGAGTAGTGTTCTGTTACAATAATCTCAAGCTAGGGTTCTTCATGCCCTCGACCCTTATTTACACTAAACATGTCTCTTAAAGTATCTAGAGAAGATCCTTCTAGGCGAGAAGCTTCTATTAGGTCTTCTTACATCCATATTATTCTATTTTGATGAAGGTGCTTATTAATATTGACCTTTATTACATCTGAATACATTGATCTACCTATATGTGCGAAGATTTAGGACCTTAACACTAGAAGTGACAAAATTCCGGAAGAAAGACAGGAATAGGTACTATGGGCATTTGGAGGATATAGCTGAGTGTGATTTTAATTCCTTTAAAATAGTTTTTGTTTGAGGTCAAATGGTTATAGGCTATGGATGCATGAGCGTGATCCTGAAAGAACTTTTATTGAGCACGATAATGGATTTACCATGGTTAATACAAGGGAATTTGAACCGAGTACTGAGCCTTATGTTCTTCCAAGTCAATGTGAGCAAGTATTTTACTCAGAGGTACCTAGTAAAGAAGGTTGGTCATATGTTGTTAGATATGATCAAGAGGAAGACCAGTAAAGTAAAACCATGTAGTCGAGGATGAAGATAATGACAAGGAAGAAGATAAAGTGATTATTCATATCGAGAGTAGAGTGGTTGTAGTCGATGTGGGATGAAGAGGAGATAGAAGTTGATCCTCCAAATTTAGCAGAAGACAATCTCATTGACGATATCGATTACTATATTATCAAAAATACCATTGATGATGATGTTATGAATGAGCCTTTCACCAATATGGTTTGAATGAGATCCTGATATAGATGTTGAGATGGATGAAGAAGAATAGATGATATTTAATTGTTGAAAGAAAGAGGTATGTGTTTATATCTTTTATATGATCTTTATATGTTTTATTTTGTTAAATAGAGTATATGTTACATGTTATTTATAATTTCAAATTAGGTATGGAAATTGAAAGTGATGTGAGGGAGGGCATAGTGGAGCTGCACCTTCATGCTTGGTTTCCCTTGTTTAGTAGACAATGAGCTATTCTCAAAACGAAGAGGATCTTTGCATGAGTGTGCCTAATCATTTACTACTTCACCCCATTAAGGTATGATAGTAAGTGGCTTAGGATTAGAGTTACAACACTTGAGGACTACTTAGTAATTGGAAAATGAAGTATGGCTTCAAGAAGGAGATATCAAAGAAGTTTAATATAACAATGTATGCACCTTGTCACCCTTGCTTCTATGTGTATATTTTCCTATAGGACCTCGTAGTCCTTTATGTCATCTACTTTATTGATATCCCATCTACCTACACAAACAACCACAAGGAGGAAGGAGGAAATGTTCATGAGGTCAGTGGTTTCCCCTATTTAGTAGACAATGAGCTATTCTCGAAACCAAGAGGAGCTCTACACGACTACGCCTAATCATTTACTACTTCACCCCATTAAGGTATGATAGTAAGTGGCTTAGGATTAGAGTTACAACACTTGAGGACTACTTAATAATTGGAAAATGAAGTATGGCTTCAAAGAAGGATAAATCAAAGAAGTTTAATATAACAATGTATGCACCTTGTCACCCTTGCTTCTATGTGTATATTTTCCTATAGGACCTCGTAGTCCTTTATGTCTCCACTCTATCGATATCCTATCTACCTACACAAACAACCACAAGAGGAAGAGGGAAATATTTCATCGGAGTCATTAATATGTCCGGGGTAAGTTTCAGAGGCCTGCAAAGAGTTATCTTATAGGTTGAAAGTGAGTTTAGTAGGAAGGGAATTTAGGTGACAGTGAGTTCAAGTATCACTTCATGAAATATATTCCACAACATGAATCTAATGAAATTTGGGGTTGTAGAGACAGTTTGTCAACCTATGTGGTCACATTTCATCCCCATTAGGCTGACCATTTCATCCCCATCAGGCCGATCAGGAAGGGTTTCTACACTCAAATATTACTCACACACCCACTCTATATATCGACCTAGCTCATCATCATTTCGTTTTAATTTTCTTGGTCGAATTTTAAAGGAAAAAATTATTAAAAGACATTGTAGTAGGGATAGACTACATGATGAGAAACAATGACCTATGAATGGGGCCAACGTTGAAATTTTTTCAAAATGTTTTTGTATGCGCTTAAATTTGAAATGGATAGACTACCTGTATTCCTTCATGATCCAGGAGGGTTTCTAGACTCAAACATCACTCACACACCCACTCTTTATATTCATTTTCTGTGTCATTCAAAACAACATCATGGTAATTAGGCCCATGATTTGGGTCATGGCGAGAAGAAGGAAATATATGAGATTTCATATTTAAATAATGATTTTTTACTAATATTCTTTATGGAGAAAAAGAGTACTTAGATGAGAGAAAAAAACAAAGAAAAGAAATAACTGATATTGAAGATTCTCCAATTAATCAAGTATTTCTTTATCAACATTATTCCATTCCCTTGTAGTACTAGATGCATGGGCGTCATGCGTATTGATCGTATTTTAAAGGAAATAACAAAAATACATTGGACTAGGGATAGAGTACATGATGGGAGACAATAACCTGTGAATGGGGCCAATGTTGAAATTCTTTCAAAATGTTTCTATATGCACTGAAATTTGACATGGATAAATTGGATGAGACAAAATTGTGGTGATATGGGACTATTGGGAAATCACAAAGATTGTAGATCTAATCTAAGAATTAGTTTAACTATATGATGTAAGAGACAATGTTCATCAAGATGATATCATGATGAATTTATCAAAACTAACATCGACGATGAGGATGATGATATGGCCAATCCTTAGAATATTTAATCTAGATCAGATGATACAGATGTGGAATTGGATGGAGAAGTTGATCAATTACATTGAAGTGTATGAGGTATGACTTAATATATATATATATATATATATATATATATATATATAATATTGATAAAATTGTCTTGTATTGGTATATTGTATAAATTAATGTTCAAGTTTAATTATGTCATATTCTAATATGTCGATATATGTTGTAGGAGACGTTTCTTAATTATGACAAAAAAAACATTCATTTATTTGAATGTACATAGATTATTTTTAGGTTTTGGGGAATTGATAGTAACGTGAGGGAGGGGGGGTACATATCAGTTTCCATCTTCATGTGGTTGGCCCCATTCAATAGAGAATATTAAACAATTCTCAAAACTAAGATAAGTTCGACAAGGTTAATGCACAACTATGGTTATTTCACCTAGTACATTATTATATAATATTTAATAACTCAAAAATAAGGTGTGCTTTCTCATGTACTTCAAATCAATGCATATAAATGACATGTGAATGGGGACAATGTTGAAATATTTTCAATTTGTGCTTGTATGGACTGGAATTTGACATGGTTAGACTAGAAACATGCATTGATGGTATGGGAGGGTTTTCAGACTCAAACATGACTCGTACATACAATTTGAAAAGAAAACAAAAAGCCTATAGAATAACTAGTGTGAATGGGGACAATGTTGAATTTGTTTTCAATTTGTGCTTGTATGGACTGAAATTTCATGACATGTTAGGACAACACACATGCATTGATGGTATGGCAGGGTTTCTAGATTCAAACATGACTCAAAAAAATAATTCGACAATCAAATATTCTTTGGTTATTCTATCAAAACCCAAAAATAAGGCACGCCTTCTCATGTATTTGACCTTGCTTATAAGTGACATGTGAATGGGGTCAACATTGAAATTTTTTCAATTTCTTCTTGTATGGACTTAAATTTGACATGGTTAGACTAGACACATGCAATGACCATATGGGATGGTTTCTAGACTCAAACATGAATCACACAAACAATTCAAAAATCAAACAATAAGCCTATAGAATAATTAATGTGAAGGATGACAAGGCCAAAATTTTGGGTGGTATCGCCTGCTCATGTACTTGAAACCAACACATATAAATGACATGTGAATGGGTTCAACATTGAAACTTTTTCAATTTGTGCTTGTATGCACTGAAATTTGACATGGTTAGACTAGACACATGCATTGAAAGTATGGGAGGGTTTTTGGACTCAAACATGACTCGCACAAACAATTTGACAATCAAACAACAAGAATATAGAATAATTAATGTGAAGGATTACAAGGCCAATTTTTGGGTGGCATTGCCTACTCATGTACTTGAAATTGAAGCATATAAATGAAATGTGAATGGGGCCACTGTTGAAATTTTTTCAATTTGTGCTTGTATGTACTGAAATTTGACATGGTTAGAGTAGATGCAAGAAATGATGGTATGGGTTGTTTCTTGACTCAAACATGACACGTACAAATAATTCAACAATCAAAAAACAAGCCTATTACCTATCACCATTAAAAAAAGGTAGTTTATAAGTGCTTGGAGGAGGGGGTATATTCAAATTTATACAATGGGTAAGAAAAGGAAATGAATGAGGTGGTTTCATCTAAATAAATTTGGTATGATATTATGTATTAATATAACTCCATAATTACCCAATTTAAAGCACTATATGGGTATGAACTCTCGTCACCGAAGAATTGGGTCATTAAAAATGAAAGTATAAATTATTATTAATCTCTTTTAAAAGAAAATTGACTATCATATCTCTTTTAAAAGTGGGCCTTATATGGTGCAATGCAGTGTAGTCTATAAGAAGAATCTATATTCCAAACCTCAAAATGGATACTACCATATCTTGTTCAGAAGACAAATATTCTTTGCATGTTTCCTATGTGGTGTCTCAAGCCCTCACACATGATGCATGAGCACCAAAGATAAATTATATAGACTAAGGTCACCCTCCATTAATTTTATCCCTTGATTATGGATAATGCCATGATAACCATATTCCCTAGAGCACCAAACAAGAAATAAGATCCATGGTCCATGCCATTAGGGTTCATGAGCCATGCATTGGACCATAAGCTAGCATGCAAACCCTATATGGGAATTTTGTGTCTTGTAGGTGGGATATGGTGGCCATTTCTAAATTTGTAGCATTAGGGATGTTGCTTTGGGCCTAGTCCTTGTCCTAGGTTCTAAGGCCATAGTAATTACCACTCAAGATCATGGGTCATGTGTAGTGACCTAAACCACCACTTAGACCCTACATAAGGGATATTTAGATTATAAGTGAGATATGGTCGTCATATCGAGGATTCCATTGGGGATGGTTCTTGGTGCCCATGTAATAGTTGAAATACAAAATATAGGGTCTAAGGTCATACTATTTTTCTCTAAAATCTCATGTACATGTGGGGTCCCTTAGGCCATCATGCATTCCCTAAATAGGGAATATATGGTTCATGAGTTAAATATGGTGTCCATTTTAATGTGTCGGATTCTGGGTACAAATGTAGTAGTGAGCGTGTACCTGGCCCCACCTAGTTTTGTGAGCAAAAGTGCACATGCACACAAGCATGTCAATAGAGAGATTTAAACATTGGTGTGGAAAATAACAATAGCTTCTTATCATTGACATGAAAATCCATTCTTGACATAGATCCCATATTTGGTCTGGAGCATTTTTCCTAATAATTAGAACGGTTCATATGTACTCATTGATAAATGATTTTAGGTCAATCTTGCTAAGATATTTGTCTCCTTTCAACTAATTTATGAGACAATCAATATTGGGTAGAGGGTACCAATCTTTCACATCGATCTTGTTAAATGATTTTTAATATGTGCATAATCTCCATTCTCATTGTTCCTTTTTGGGTACAATGATATCTAGAGTACCAAAAGGATAAGCTATGGGACTAGCCTTACCATCCTAAAGAAACTCTATTGATTGATTATTGATCTATAAATTGTCATGCAATATGCAAAACAATTGGGAAGTGAAGATCTTGGAATTAGATAGATATTATGTTAATGTTTTGTGTGGGGAACAATTAGACTTGCAGGTTCTTCAAAAACATCTAAATAGGAATATATGTTATCCTAAATATCTGAAGGAAGGATATTGATGCAGGAGCATCGCTCACTAAATCAAGCGAGCCAGCGCGTGGGGGCAAAGGAACAGCTGGAGA
>SNQJ01S0026457.1:34038-65572 GCA_010110895.2 Picea sitchensis | reverse complement strand
GGTTAACCCACTTCTAATTTCTCCATTAAATTTATTATTGAAATAATTTATTTTGTATTCACTTTGAATTATAATACACTCATTACTTCACTTTATTATTTACCTTTTAAAATCTCTTAAACCACTTGAACTACTTTGACCTTTTGGGGCTTCTACATGACATATGAGGGTCCTCCAACTTCGTAAGGCCATAACTCTCAAACCGTGAGGAGTTATGTGACGTTCCACATACCACCAAAAATGGAATGATATGTAATATCCATATAGAATAGTATTATATTAAAATATATCATAACTCATATTGTTATCCATTAAACAAACTTGGGTCCATTACCCAAACCTGGGGTCTCCAACTTCTCATGGCCATAACTCTTTAACCGTGAAAATTTATGCGACATTCCACATACCAACAGAAATGGAATGACAAGTAATATCCATATAGGATAGTTTACCTAAGAAATTCATTGTCCTTCATCTCATTATTCAACAATTAAGCATAGGTTCTCTTACTTCGCAAAGCGTCTTCCCATGAGGGCTTTCACCATAAGGGGAGCACTTTGGAGTTCATCCATATTTACTTCTTATCAACCATGAAAAGACAATAATGAGTCATCTTTACATCAAAAAATATTGGGTCCATTACCCAAACCTTTGTGTTGGGGGAATTTCTTCAAGGGTTGACATCAATGACAACCAAATTTAATCAACATGCATAGCCTCTATTGAACCACCAATAATACACAATGTGCCCCATAGTGAAACACAACATCAACATTGTACTCAAAAATGATAAGATGGAAATCACTGCAATCTTGGTGGGATCCAACAACAACCCCTATTTACACTTTATTTATCCTAATAGTACATTGAGCGATATACAAAAGATGCATTTCTTGATGTTTTGTGACAATTACATCTACTGACACCTATGTAACCAGAGTTGGAGGTTGACAATCTAACCCTTAAGTAGGTTTTACATTGTCCAATCATCCAAGTATACTTCAATAGACTTATGGATATATTCTCAAAACGTTATAACTACCACCCTAGAAAACACTATCGAGGAATTATTCTAGTTGAAGGGCATAACATTATATGCACATGACCCCCATTCGGTCACATATGTATTTTTTTTAATTATTTTTGTCTTTCTAATTTGAATATTATGATAACCAAAGAAACCATATATGGATGAGTATGCCTCATTTTCAATGACCTTCTTAGATATTTCGTCTCTAATTGAAGTTGGGAAAGGGCCATGTACATAGGCTTCAACGAGTACATGGAAAGTAACACACACACACAAATGCCACTTATATTTTTTCCTTGTATGACAATCATAGTGATCCAACTCAACTCATTGATAGGGAAGTCAACCTTTCTTCTAGCATCTTATCTATTTCTTTCTTGACCCATTACTTGTAGTGTTATATGGTCATTTATTGCTTGGCCTTGCATCGGGCTCCTGTTCGATCTTCATTTCCCCTAATTCCATTTCATTTTCTTGAAACTCTACATGAACAGATACATGTATTTATAGAGTAGATCTACAATCTTTGTGATTTCCCAATAGTCTCATATCACCACAATTTTGTCTCATCCAATCTCCACTCCGCTAGGATTCCTCAATTCAAGAAGGCAGTTTCAACGATCCAACAAACGTAGTTGTCCAACAAAAATTCATCAAGTAGGAATATAAAGGTACTAAAAATACTTTTCTAAGTTCCCACCAAGCTAGGCCATATTTTACTTCATGTTTGGGGCTTACACAAATCCTTCCCCCAGCCGAACACGGTTTCTAAATCCCATTTTTAAATTATTGGGTCTGCCCAACCGGGTAGATCAAGATCCCTTTGATATGAGACTATATATCTTCTCCAAAAGACCTAATGGAAGTCTATCCCAAAGGCCCTTTTTATAATATTTTGGGTCCGCCATGAAGGACACTTTAGAACAAGTTATGTTATCCATTTCATTATTCACATGAATCTTTCGGTGACTTATCGGTTGCCTCGTTTGAGGAATAGTTTCACAGAAATGGAGACGAAACAGGATGACGTCCAATCTTGTTTTTGGATTGACTGGAAAACGTATATGTGAATCTCATTGTGTCCCTCCATGCATATCTATGATGGGTAAGTTTACATGAGAAAGGGGCGACTTTCATATAACTGTGAAAATTTTGTCTCGGAGAAATATTTTTCCTAATAGATCTTCTCTTAGGCTAAATATCCTTGCTAAGTATATATTTCCTTCTTCACCCTATCTACATCATTCCCAATCCTAATGTTAGGACTTTAATTCCTCTTTCTAACCTAACGAATTTCACACACCTCTCATTCACTTGATTATACAAAGGTGTATGAAAATAAGAGCTACAAATGGATGTCGTAAGAAGAGTGAAGACCCTGAAGTTATGAAGAAGCCAATTGTCTTCACTTACTTATTGACAATCTTTGTACTTGAAGGATACCATTGTCTTTGTTGTTAGATTCTTGTTTCTCATGCACCATTATTAATGTACCTATCTTGAATAGTGCAAGCATCTATTGTTTCATATAAGAGTTTGTCCTTTCCTTCAACTTGTATTGGCACTTATACTTCTTGCAAGAACACTTTTACTTTGTCATATAACTTCTATCTTTCCTTGTCATTGAACCTTGTCACTTGACCCATATTTATATGAGTCCTTAGAACCCTTGGTATACCATTCATTAATTCTAAAGCATCTATCTTGTTGAGTATCCACTAAGTCTTTTTAGTATCATCAAGAAAAGTCTCATCCACTAAGCCTTTTTAGTATCATAGACCCTAAATATCCTCTCTAAGGTTGCATTTCCTTCATCACCCTATCTACATCAATTCCCCAGCCTAATGTTGGGACTTTAATTCCTCTTTCTATCCTAAAAAATTCCATACACCTCTAATCTTGGGACTTTAATGTCATTCTATAAAAGAGAAGACTCACACCCCAAAGCATATGAAGATAACAATAATGGGATGCCAAGTATGATATGAATCAAGTAAACAAGGACCCCAATAAGTTTCTTACATACAATAGAATCAAGTATATTCTCCAAGCAAAGCATGGGTTCCCTAAATATTTTCTTACTAACTTATCTTCTCATTTTTTCGAGTGTTGGTACCACAAACTTGTATTCGCACAATAACTTATATTCTTGTTTTAAAAAGTGTAGGTACCACCAAATAGGTATTTATCATATCTATATTCCTTGAGTGATGATCAATATAAACTCAAAGAGGTTGAAAGTGAGACGTGTTGTACTAGATCTATCGGTTCTAGATCAACTAGATATGAAAAGGTAAGGAAAATATTTCGTATACGAATGCAAATTTTTATTTCGAACGGAGGGTCATGTAATTACGATGTTGAGATCATAGGTGAAATTGAGTTTCCCTTTAGGTATAGACATCTAGTGCAACGATCGGCACCTAAGGAGCTATCTAAAGTGGACACAGATTTATTCATCAGTGGGAGGATGTATCTCATTGCTCCTTCATCCTTACATGGATTGGGGTTATTTTCCATGGATGGCATAAAGGTCGACTATGGAACTGTAACTAAATTGATGGAGTATGTCGGACCATTATAGAAATACAATTAGTGGTTGATGTTGGTCCGATATATGCGAAGTATGTAGAGATACAGAGTTTCTACAAATTATATACAACTAGAAGATAACAATCAAAATAATGGGGAAACTATGTATATTGATGGAAGGCCAAAAGCTTCTCGAAACATTAAGGGATTTATAAATAGTACACGTCCAGTGGAAATAAATAAGAAATGGAATTGCATATTTGAGGGATGTGAAGGAAATTGTATATTTGTATGTGCAACAAAAACAATAGTTCCAGGTGAAGAGTTGTTGATCGATTGCAACTTAAATCGAATAGATGGAGGGGTGTGGCTATGGGGTTAAATATCTTACATACCATTCAACTCAACCTTTGATAAATCATTGTTATAATTTATCGCTGCAATATTTCAATTGTTTACTGCATATATTTCAATTTTCATTATTTATTTTCGGATATTACTGCAATATTTCATTTTTTTAATGTTACAATTACTTTCATAACTATTGTTGATTAATTTATTGTGTCAACATTTGTCCAGGGTAGATCACATGCTACATTTGTCCAGGGTGAATGTGGAAATGCACCCAGTGTGCCTCAGCAGGTAAATGTTAAATATAGTAACAAATTATGACTACAACAACTAAATTTCTAAATTTCATTATTTATTTTCTGATATTACTGCAATATTTCATTTTTTTAATGTTACATGTGAATTTCATAAATTTTGTTGATTGATTTATTGTGTCAACATCTGTCCAGTGTGACTGTGGAAAATCACCCGCTACACATGTCCAAGGTGACCATGGAAATGCACCCATTGTACCTCATCAAGTAAATGTTAAATATAGTAACAACTTATGACTACAACACCTAAATTTCTAAAATTTCATTATTTGTTTTCTCATATTACTGTAATATTTCATTTCTTTAATGTTATAGGTGAATCTCATAAATTTTGTTGATTGATTTATTGTGTCAACATCTGTCTAGGGTGACCGTTGAAAATCATCTGCTACATCTATCCAGGGTGACCATGGAAAATCATCCGCTACATCTATCCAGGGTGACTATGGAAAGGCACCCGCTGTGCCTCAACACGTAAATGTTAAATATAGTAATAAGTTATGACTAAAATAACTAAATTTCTCAAATATTAAAGTTCATATCATTAGTTTTATTCATTAATGTCTTGTGGAATGATTATCGTGGGAAGGAACCCACTCATAGTCGATTGGAGCAGGGTGATCCTGGGAAGTCAACGACCTCACAACAACATCAAGTATCTGTTAGTGCTTAATAATAGCTAAATTTGATTACAATATCTATTTTTTTTATGTTAAGATTATTTTAATTTCATTTATTGTTTGATTTTTTTAGTCCAGTACAGTTGATTTGGACAATGAGGACCTTGAGGACAAAATATTTTATTCGACTGACCCATTAGCAACTATCACGATGGCCTTGGAGAATGAAAACATAGAATATCTAGGTTTGTTTCGCAAAAGGAGCCCTGACACAGGAGGATAGAGTAAGAATTGCAGAGCTACAAAATCTAATAACTAATTTTGTGGTAAGTGACATCTTCACATATTTTTATCATCTATGACAATTTCATATTTGTTTTTTTGTTTTACATTTTCTATATGATCTGATAAAGTAATTTTTTCCGTTTGTAGGAGTTTTTAAACCTCATGACCTGGGAACCTGCCCAGCCTACAAATAGTATAGGTAGCATTGATGGTCCAATGTAACAAAAAATTCGACATAGAAAAGTACAAGTGAGGCTTTTTGACCCTCGCGAGGTTCCCCTCAAATCCATTGATAAGCACATTGATGTTGATTGGCATGAAACGTCAGAGCATGATGAGCCAGAGCCTGGGACTCGACATGACTCTGGAGATGAGCGTACTATAGATGGAGAGGAATCTATTTAGGGAGCAACATGAATTAAAAGCACTATATCACTAGATCTCACGTTTCTGGTGGATGACGCATGTGTTTTGATCAAGGTTTAGAAGATTGCAGATACTTTTTAATTAATTGAATCATTTTTATCATGAAATTTAAATAGACATTTGTTGAGATTATTATAAATTAATGGATAACACGTTTCTGCAGGAAATAATGTTTTCTACATAAACTTGAATGATAAATCATTGGATTTGTTTGGCCCCACTATCCGCACACAGTGGAATGGCCAAGATAGAGAAAACAAAGATGAGTTGATAGGCCACATGGTAAACTTGTTCGACAATACGTTCAACAAGTAAGTGGTTACAAAGTTAGTCAGAGAGAATTTAAAATATACCAGGGCCCAATATAGGGAGAAATTGCAATTAGACCTCAAGCATGAGCACCCTCCCATGGTTCCGGAGAAATAGTGGAAGGCCCTGATAGAGGATGAAAAGGAGAACTTGTTTAACAAACAAGGAAGACATCCATGACCTGGTAAAGCAAGGTACAACACATGTCATCTTCTTAGTGAAATATGCTCATTTATTTTTTTCTTTCTTGTTTTAAGTAACAATTATGATATCTATTTTTTTTCAAAAATTCCATATATAGTCTACCTAACACCTCCAAAGCAACCAAGACTAGAATGGAAAAGCAAGGGCAACATAAACTAGCCTAGGGTGGCTATGGAAAACTAAAATCTTGAATCGTAAGAATTAAATGATTAACCGTGGTGAATATTTATTTAACAATAGCAAACAAATATATGTTTTTGTTATTGGTAATTTTAATGGTGCTATGCATTGCAGTTATATACATTCGGCACTGTTTCCACTGAGGAGGACCTAAAGCTTGGTTAAAAGCATGGTTTTAAAAGTGTGATTGAATATAAGAGAATCTTGGTGCAGAAGCCAATATCCCCAACCATGCAGGTAAATAAAATGAATAAGGAAACCACATTAGCATTCTTGTAAAGTCTATTAATATTTTATTATATCACTCTTAACTAAGTATTTATGCTTGTTTTCAAGAAACAATGCAACCGCAAAAGTGAATCTAGTGGTATTCAGAAGACACCCTTCATACTAGGGATCACATGTCCAATGAAAGTGGTGATAAGAGTACCCATTCCGATATGTATGCTTCAGAATTAGAAATATTTAGTGTGATTGTAGATATTTATTTCCTTACTTATAATTATATATTATCTTCTTTAAATGGAAGAGAATGTAGCCTAGGAGGGTAAAATGCGAGAGGAACCAAGTGGAAAAGAAATCAATGAACCAACTATCACAACTACATAGAAACGTAAAGAGCAATATTGTAATGTTAATCAAAATAATGAAATAGGTATTTCAATTGTATTTTAACATATCGATATGATCATTTTCGTTGCTGCAATTCACACCCCTGCACAACTTCCTCCACGCCCTTCTCAGTGACATACCAAAAGTATGGTACATGAGACCATGGAAACATAAAGAATATAAGGACAAGGAGAAGAATGTCAAAGGATGATTATGGTACCCCAATCGCCAATTTTATGAATGTAAAAAAACATAAATCAAAGAAAAACTAGATGTATAAATTCATGACTTGTATTTGGATGTTTATCGATGTTGCTAGTATGAAACATTGTTTATGTTAATTACCACATTATGCTTCAACGTTTATATGTTCATATGTTTTGATGACTATCCTAGTTATGCTTGAATGTCTATATGTTTTCTATATAAAAAAAATCATTTGTTGGGTATGGGGAATTGAGAGTGATGTGAGGGGGGGGGTCATATGAGATTTCCACCATCACTTGGTTGGCCATGTTCAGTAGATAATAACCTATTCTCAAAACAAAGAGAATCTCATTAAGGTATGCAACCACTTATGTTTTTTCTAGAGTATTTTACATAACTAAATGCCTATTTATTTGCTTATATATTATTTACTCATACAAAGAATTTTTCTTTTATGATTCATGCAGGTCTTGGTGATGGAAATGCATTTCGTTGAAAACTCTTATCAATTTGTATGGAATAATGTATCTGGTGAAAGGACAATGATAAGGTAAGGGTTTCAACGAGTTTTTTAAAGTATAGAACTTAATGTAGAACTTATGGAGACATATAAATATAAAAATACAATTTTGATTATTGTTAAGATATTCATAATTTCTAGAACATTGCTAGCATCAAATTAATACATGATACTCCTATGTTTGTGGGATGCATAGAGGGTTTATTCATTGTCACACAAACAAGTGGGTCTCATACATCAATTTGGTGTCTTGCTAGGTTGTGACCTATCAATATATTTTTGAGATACAAGTAATTTTGTAAGTCGATGTGAAATAATATATAAACACATAAACATATTTTGATCAACCATTGAGATATTGCACCGACAAATCTACTTTAGCATGTTTCTAGGACCATTTACCTCCCCATGCATATTGAATTTTATGAGTAATTGAGTTGATGAGCTTATGTGATATACGTTGGATTAATTTTTATTTTATATGAATTTAAGCATGCTTGAGGTTTTTATCTAATGATTGGTACAAGTAGGTCAAAAGGGTGGTCTCCATCAAATTCCACATGAGAGAAGAGGGGGATTATTCCCCCTCTCTAATCTATAAGGGACAAAAACATTCAACGAACTCAAGTTACTCAATAAGGAAGATGCTCATTTGATTTGTTGATTGAGGGAATTTTAATTAAGGAGGGAAATTTGTCCCTTGAAACAAGGATCCTTGATTCTAGGGATCCTAGAGACAAGTTCCATTCAATCAAGAATTGATTGAAGGGTTAGTTGTGATATCTTATTATAAGTAGGAGATAGGATGAAGTAAAGTATATTATAGTTTGTCTTTGAAATAATACTTTCATAATTATGATAGTTAATTCAAATTGTAGAGGACACATGTGTTGTCATGAGTTAAATTTCTTAATAAGGAGACTACACTTTCGAGAACTCATGGTTTCACCAAGGGCTATTGTAGATACCTTGGGTAGGTCCCACTCAAGGGAATGAAAATAACCCTCTTTTCTATGATATTATTATTTCTATAGTAGTTTACAAGTTCATGTAGTAGTTTCATGCAATTTATTACAATATTTTTATTTGCTTCATGTCATTTTATTTCAATCCATTTGAATTCTGTAATTTGAAGATTACATGAGAATTCCCCCCAAACATTTTCTATGCAGGGTGAGAGTTTCCTTTATGAGGCTTATTGCTAGTTCATTTGAAATTACCTCAACCTACACATCCTAAGTCATCTCAACCATCTAGGTCCTAGTATCCACATCCAAACATTTTCTATGCCAGGTAGAGTTTCCTTTGAAACTATTGCTAGTTCCTTTGAAATTACCTCAACCTACACATCCTAAGTCATCTCAACCATCTCGGTCCTAGTATCCACATACAAAATGACAACCAAATCCTTCTGGGAACAAGTGAATCCAACAATTTTCATGAAGATAATGGTGACCATTCTTCTTGTGAGTTAACTTTTGGTTATACAAACCCTTCAAACTCTCCAATCAATTAGGACACAAAATTACAACTAGATACAATTAAATATTCAAAATTCCGAGGAAAATATTCTAGTGGAGAACAAGTCCTCCTTGCATACACATGATCCTCTTCTTCAATGGACTAGACTAGTGATATCCCTGTAAGTACAAAAGAATCTGATTCACCCTTCTAAGAATTAAAGCATCCAAGAAACCATTCCCATGAGATACCATATGGTTGTATGACCATAGGATTCCCAACTCTACCTACACACTCTCAACCCCTTGTGAAACTCCATATGGTCACAGGGACCTTGCGCCCTAATGTGACATTCTCCCTATGTGGATCTCTCTCCTTGTAACCTTGAGTGGATCCAATATTCAACTCATAGGTTATGTTGAAGGTTTATCCTTCTTCCCTAATATGATAATGACCCATTTTGTGTTGGACGAAAGGGTAAGAACCTCCATTTTTGGACGTCTTCTTCACTCTAGGTTGAGGCCCAAGTTTCTTGTTAGGTGTAGTTTGCGGGTTGTTTCACCTAGCTTGGGATTTATAGTGGAATTTAGTTAGATTTGAACTTGGGTCTAGACTAAATAATATCAACTAGTTATTGATTACCCTAAATCTAAAGAAATATTCTTGGTACACACCTAATCCTTATGGTTGTATCTTTGTGATAACCCATCATCACACAAATTTTCCTTGATGATAAAAAATAAAGAAGAGGCCACATCACTACATTGTAGAAACACTATACTAACTACTTTGAACCTCATAATTCAAAGAATATATTCATGCTTTGATATTAAAAGAGTAACTATGAATTTTGCTTGTCGGTAGTCATGCACCAATGTGGTTATCCTTATATATCAAAGCATCTATGCATGGTTAGAAATTCAAATTTTTTGTTCTCCAATGATATGTAAGAGAATTAACTAAGATATTAACTAACAATTCTTCAGTGTCAATATTTTACAATATTAGAATAGAGACAATGAAGAGTCTAATTCATTTAGTTGAGGATCATAAAAGAAGGATACGATATCCTATTAACATTCACTTAGACCAATTTGGCGTGTCGAAAATGTGTTAAGCACCTTTGATGATGGAGGGTAACCAACTTCCTTCTTCATCTTCCCTTTGAACTTCAATCTGACCATCACACTAATGAGACATTGATGGAGAGTTTAACAATGTGAATTTCTTTTAATCATCTGGTGATATTGAATGGATTGATTCTTTTTTCTTATTTGAATTATCTAATGCATGCCTCCTCTTCATCCCCTCGAGGGAGTTGTTGGGTAAGGAGAATATCGACAATGGGTTTGCTTCGTGAGTTATTGTATCCATGTCTACACCACCACCCCCTTGTGGATTTGTTAAGTCCTTTACAATACCACATGCTTGGCTATAATATTTTTTTTTAATGGCACCCAAAAGACATTCTTTGAGTTTTCCTTTTTCGAGTCTTTCCAACAATAAGATTTGTTATTATTCTTCCTATTAGATTGAAAATCCTTTTCCTTCAGAGAGGAAGTTGCTACATGCCCATGCTAAAAAAAGACTTTACAACAAAAACCAATATGTTCATAGTCTATTCAATGTGTCCAACTATAATTCTTGTACTCCAATATGATTTGGCCAAGAATAACTTTGCACAACTCTAATAAATGTAGATTTGTTCATAAGATGAGGATGTCACCCTCCCAAATTTTGAATAGTGTACCCAAATTCTTATTGATGGTCACAATAGATTTAATGCCCTTGTATTCCAGAATGACACTCAAAAATCTTATCCAAATTACGACCTTTGAAAATTACCCCAAATGTAAGTTGAATTCAAGAAAACATAGCTTTTTAAAGATCCCTACATTATACATGAACCAATTAAAGCCATCATCTATAACATGTGCAAAATTCAATTCAATGATAAATCCTAGGAAGGAAAACCCTTTAGAATATATGGATCCTAATCAATGGCATCAAAAAAGAAGCCCAAGAAGTATATATCCACTTACGAAGATTGTTCGGTGATGTACATAAGCCATAAAGTCTAGAGACTAGTGAGTGATTTAGATTATAGTCTTCTCCCTTATTGGCCCATATAGGACCGTGTTTCAAAATCATAACCGAGGTTTCCTTATCCACACAAAAGGATGTGATAGGAGATTTCTTAGAAAGCAGGGGAAAACTATCAATTTTTTTTTTAAACCTACAGGAGTCGTCGCAATAGCAACGTAAGTTTGTCGCAAGTATGGCATCTGCGTCGCAAGCCATTGGTGGGTTTTTTACTCTTCCATGCTTCTTCATCTCTATTTCCATGCTCCTTCGTCGATATAGCGATGCATGTTCATTGCAATAAGGTATACATCTCTTCTTATTTCCACAAACTTGCGTCCCTATAGTGATGAACGTTCATGGAAAGAAGTTAAATATTTATTTGGGATTCCATCTTTCTGATGTATGTTAGTCGATCTATTGATGATAGTTTGTCATAATTATGACGATGTGAAAAAAAAAATTAACATAAAATATTTAGTATTATGACACGTGGTGGCCTGCTTTCGTCGTTGTTTCCACGAATACCTAGTGCATGGATATAGTGACGAAAAAATCTCCATGAAAAATATTCTTTGCCTTCGTGGAAAGTGCGACTGATATGTGTGGCAATAGCAACAAAAAATCTTGTCAAATTTGGTCATATGTAGTAGTGCTTTAATTGAACTAAAGATAGTATAACCTAGAACTTGTTAAATATTGTGATTTACAAATTACTGAAAATGTTTACTTCTAAAAATAATTCTTACAAGTTGATTTATATCAAACATATATTACTTAAAAGGATAATCATTTAATTAAATTAAAGATATTATTTAGTAATTTAAAAGTATAAGCTAATATCTCCAATATTGTGATTTGAAAAATATTTTTGATATTATAGATTAGAGTTGATCACCTCCTTATAATATCTTAGGAGAAGATAGTAGTAATTTTTTTTTAATTAAAACTAAACTAATTGTTATTTAGAGAAAAACAATCTCTTCAAAATAAAATTTCAATGAATAAAAATATATAATTTATTAATCTAAGGTACTTATCACTACCAAGTAGTTGAAAAAGAGATATGTAAAAATATAAACAAAGAAAGCTAAGCATACCTATATCTTAAATAAGAAGAAATAAAAATATATATATAATTTATTAATTTAAGGTAGTTATCACTATCTAATAATTGAAAAAGAAATATATATAATTTATTAATTTAAGGTAGTTATCACTACCTAATAATTGAAAAAGAGATATGTAAAAATATAAACAAAGAAAAAATATCTAGTTAAGAACATGTGTTTCCTCTTAAGAGGTCATAGGTTCAAATCCAGAGGGGGGTAGGGTATGTATACCTTCGTAGAGGGGGGTAGGGTATGTATACCTTCGTTGGGCGGAGGGGGGTCCTTTATCCCACAAATAAGGGGGTCTCATACACCAATTTGCTGTGTTGGCTTGGTCGTGACCTTAAAAATAGATTATTATTATTATTATTATTATTATATGTAATGTTGCATTCGTATATATAAACAAGTGAGATAAAAACATTTAATTCAACATAAAAAAATATTAAATAACTTACTTATTAAATTTATCAAAAAAATGATCATTATACTATCAATGTTTTAAAACATCTTCTAACATTAAAATTATAAAAATCAAACTTTTATATATACTTATGAAGTCACAAGTTCAAATACAAACAAATATTATATGTATACCTTCATAAACTTTATTATTATGATCTTATAAATATAAATAATATATTTTTATTCTATAAAATTTTCAAATATTCACTTTCAATAATTAAAATCAATATTCATTTAGTCAGCAAACTAGTGAATATAAACCAAACTACCATCATGAGCTTATGTTTTCGCATGTAGAATATTTATTTTTAACCATTTACATTCATATTTTATTTGTGTTGTAACATAATATATAATTATTTTGATTATTAAAATAAGGTTTATATTCAAGTTAATTTTAATTATTAACTAAAATTTTTAAATAAAATAATATATTTAAACAAAATATATAATTTGATTAGTTAGTAACGTTTATATTATAATTAATTATAATTATTGAATTATTTTTTAAATAAAATAATATTTTTAGACAAGGTATATAATTTGGTAATTTAGTAAAGATTTGTGTCAGTACAAACCGAATGATATAAACCGTAAGTAACAATAAGTTTGAGAGACGTTATATTTAGCAAGTGGGAAGAATTTTATGGATTTCGAACAACTTATAAATTATGAACAAATAATGATTTATATATTAACATTTATTAAAGGTCAAAATTATCTATTATTGAAATGAGTAAAATATAATAGATTGTATAGGGAGTATAAACATAATGTAGTAGCAAGAAATCTTAGTTTAAGAAAAACTAAACAAAATAAACCCATCAAATGGGAAGTATCAAAGAGATTCTCGAAGAAAAAAGTCTAATAGAAATTGGAGAATCATGTTGTATTAGAGAAACACTTCTAACATGTAAGAGAATAAAAGAAGTGTGTGATGGGCATAAGGTCAAGGGTATTTTTATATTTGCAATGCTTTATGATGTTAATCCTTATACAAAGTCTCATATTGAGTATAAATCTCTTATTAATCTCTAGATATTGATTTATTATATTTCTAGTGTTATATTTGTATATAGCCTAGAACCCTTTATTGTACCTTTTCTTTATAATTGTACACATTGTCTCCTATATATACACCAAGGAGACCTAGTCTTAGGATCATCATATCTCATCTTCTAATTTCAATATATTGTAAACGAAAGTTTCCCCCTTGAATTGGACTATTATTCATTGATTTTTTTTATCATTATAAATGTGTTAGTGCATATCATTTGGTTTTGGAACATCTATCATAGGTTTTACTGCAACAAGCAAGTCATCTTGGTGTTTTCTTTATAATTTTGTTTTTGGGATGTTTTAGGCTACAAAATTTTGAGGATACTAAAACATAATGAGTTACATATGGTTAAAATTTTAGGTTATGTTTTGTTGTAGTTTAGGAAATATCATTTGTGGAAGTTACGATTTGTGGCTAGTCCTAAAATTAGTCGCAAACGAGTCATCTTTTTATTTTCACTATAAATGAATTTTGGAAAAGTTTCAGACTCTGAAATTTTCATAAACCTGAGGAGACATTGTGAATTACATGTGGGAAACATTTCATATTTTGAATCATTATACTTTGTGAGATATATCTTGTGGAAGCTGGTATTATTTACTAATCTTGAAATTAGTCTTAAATAAGACCTTTTGGTGTTTTTGCTATAACCTTTTATCAGTGAAGGTTAAGGATGTGAATTTTTTACATGTTTAAGAAGTCATATCATAGTACTACAAGACAACATTTCAGACTTAGAAGGATTTAAAGTTAAAATACATATCGGGAGAAAGGTCAGCCATCCATACATTCTCCAAATTACGGTTTGAAAGATATGTAAGTTACAATTGACATAATTTTTACTAGAACATCTATTTTTTGGTGATTCAAAATTTGTGATAAAGAGAAAATAGAGGAGTATTATTATTTTTAACCCACATGTCTCCAAAAAAAATTCAACATGTTATCCATCGAAATGTTCCATGTTGTCAATGGAAAAATGTCAAGGCACCCTAGGGGCTAAGACTGAGGATGAATCTTAAAGCCATGTTTGCAATAAGAAAAAAATGTGAAAGATCTAGTAGTTCTCTCTCTCTCTCTCTCTCTCTCTCTCTCTCTCTCACAAAACTCTAGGCCCTTAAACAGTCTCAGCTCAGATATTAAAAAATATCATCTCCAAGAGGCATATGTCCATTATTGTTTCAAGAAATTTACATTTAGAGGCGAGTGGAGTGGTGAATTACAAGAAAAACATATAAGGCATTACAGAAAATGAATCTGCTAACTTATGAAAATAAAATAATGTTCTAAGAAATTAAGAATTCAATATTTCTAACACATGCATAGAAATCAATAAAACATGCTTTAAACAATTATACAACTTCAAATACTCAAATACATGGAGGTACCCTCTACATATCATTTAAACATATGAATAATTGAAAATAAGTGGTAATTTGTTAAGAGGAAATCACGTATATGCCTTCACTATACATCACATAGTAACATTGAATATGTTGCAGTATTTTTTTCTTGATATTTATTAATGGGATCTGACACAAGAATCTAGATGAGAGGGATGGATTTTATAGGAACACATACACAAAAAGAGAAAGAATTATAGATTGAAACATAACATAGGGTATGAATCTCTTGAATCATGCTTCCTTTAATATCTAATTGTGCTTGAGGCTTGTGATGAAACATATTTTGTTGTAAGATCCTCTTAAGTTCCCTAAAGTGTCGATCAGTACAATGAGTGCCTTATTTTTATTTATAGACAGTTTCATTTGTAAGAAAACCATTCATTTACTCCAATACTGCTTCTTGAAAGTGGATACAAATATTTAGTTTCTTGATACCACCTATGGTTTTCGAGCTAATTTTACCTAGTAAAAATTATTTTTACCACCAGAGTTAACTTGTTGATTTTGTTGTGGGGTGTTTTCTCTTTGTCCAATTGATATTCTATTTGGATTATTCTAGTTGAATCAATTGGATATTTGTTTGTTATGTTGGACATGCTCAACATTTGAACAGTTGAGGTCCTTGTCTAGAAAAAAGAACATTTATTTGTTTCCTCTCAGCCATCACTATTCCTCAATGAAGAGTACCATTGACCAACTCTTTCAATATTCCACCTCAAGCTTCGATAGAGGGTTATATGAATGGTGCAATTTCATTTTAGGGTAGACTAGCGAATGTCCCACTACTCTCAAATTAGGATCAATAATATTAGAGAGGGAATTATTTCCTTTGTGAATTGTAGAACAAACTCTTCATACATTTGTAGCTAGTATTATTGGAAGTTCTCTCATGAGAGGAGATACTAGCCAGGTGGGTCATCTTCTATGACATATGGCATTTGAGTAACTCACCTTTAGAACATAAATTACTCACATATTGGTTCCTTTTGTTCATTAGGAATTCTCTTATAAGGGATCGACACGTTCTTATTTGAGACAATTGATGGAATGAAGTGACTCACTACACCCGACATGATATTATGAGATTCATGGCTTGTGCATGTGTGTGTGTGGAGGCAATGATGTTTTTCCTTTATCAACTACAAGTAACAATATAATGATTGGTATGGACACCAAGACATGGGGCCAAATGTCATGATGTGTTTTATCTTATGAATAATTTGATTTTTTGCATAATCGTTGTATCTTCCACCTAGTTTAAGTATCCTTCCTCATGCCTTATATGAACACATGTCACCTTTCCAGTGGCCTGGTTCCTTTGAAAGTTTAGGGAGGAAGTGAAATTTTGAGTGACAACATGATGACCACATCATGGTCCCATGGACACATGGTAGCTTCATATTGGTCCTTGTTGGTGATTATGTGGCATTAGACAATACTACATGTCGATGTGATATATATATTGATAGGAGTCCTTGATGGGACCCTTTATATACATGGCAGTATCAGAATTCCTATGATGAAAAAAATGTTAACATGCCATGCTATATGTGATCATTTCAAGTGTCCCTAGTGCACTATTGAGTTAGCTTCCGATTTCTCTAAGTGATCGAATATGTGTGCACTTTATCACGAGTATATAGGTGGTTGGGAAAAAACAGAATACCACTATCACAAATTAACAAAGGTGATTTTTCCTTCCATTCTCTTGTCAAGAAATTCCATTCAGTTTGTGACGTGTGTCTAAAAAAACCATTGTTGCACCCACTACTCTTTTTATATCTCATGTATATTTAAGGTGTGCATTTGTCATCCACCATAGATCTTCCTCTCTTGTAGTCATGTGATGATCAAACCTCGCACCTCTACTAATGCTTGGTTCCCAAGCTCTGCTCCCATGATACAATCTTTTACTATAATAGTTTAAGCCCTTTGGGACCATTATTAGCCATGTTATAGATTCATATAAAAACCAAGGACCTTAAACTATACCTTAGCCCCCGAGGGCATGATTTTTTTGCTAGTCACATTAGGGTGCCTCATAGTATGCTAGCTATTTTGGTCCATGATCTTTGGAAGCTCACTTTATGTTACTATGATGTCCATTTTTGTCCTTATAACCTCAACCAACTTCCATATTGGTGTTAGGATCGAATATGGTACAAACATCAACTCCAATGGGGACAGCATATCCCTATGGTCTACTAAGAAATTTAGACCAAGTGCCTTCCTATGATGGGTTATTGAGTCTAATTTGGAATGATAGGCTTCCCTTATACCTAAAAATTGATCTGATAGGTGAAAAAAAAATGATCAAAATCTTATCATGTTAGAACCCTATTCACTTGCTTCTGTAATAAATGGTAAATGAAGTAAAATTAAAAATTCGTGGAAAGGAATGGAAAAATATTTATTTGAGTATAGAGTAAAATATTTTGTAGTATTCAACACTGAAAGAAGTGATTGAGGAACTTCTCATTTACATGATTCCAAAAACATTGTCCACAATACAAGTGGATATCAATGGCCACACACCTCTTCCAACTAGCTCACATTAAATTTTCATCTTGGAAGTTTTTTTCTAGCTTTTCGGGTCCTAAACATTTGTAGTTGTTTTGATGCCTCAAACAACATTACTAGATCCCACCATAGTCACATTATATATGGAGTCAGAGTGTGATGGAATAATGTATACTCCTCATATAGAACTTTCCAATGGGCTATCGTGCGCCTAAAACAAAGATTATATGCAAAATTTACGACCCTAGGAAGTTGATGTACCAACTTGCCCCATTAGGGCCCACATGAATTTTGGATCTTCATATCCTAGGTTTAGGTTTTTGGATGTCTAGGGTTTTATGACTACTTCTTGATGCTAAAAAATTCTTATATGTCTCATTGTAATGGGCTCAGATAAATGCGCATAGCCGCCACATCTCTTCTCACAGATTGGATACCACCATTCGAGCAAGATTGTTTCATTTTGCATTTTACATTTTTAGAAGATTTATTTATTGAATAGAAGTTAAGTTTTATTGTATCTCGGTCATTGTTCTCTCTATATCTTTGTTAATGTTGTAGATTTTTTTTTCATTCCATTTTGCTCATAAATACGGATTAGTGGTATCAAAGTGGTATGTTCTTCATTTGTTTCTATGTGCATGTCTTCAATGAGGTCAATGTATAAGAAGTTGGGACTTGAACCAATTAAGGCTTTGCAATATCGGCCTCGCCAAACCCGACGACCGCCCATGGGGGAAGAAAAGAGAGACAATGGGGAAGGAGATCCCTTTAAATTGTTGCTTGAGGAATCCCTCACATGACAGAGGAATGAGATCATGGATAAGTTTGCAGAAATCCTTTGAAAACTACCAACATGCAATGCATCTTCCTTGAGTAGAGGAGCTACCGCCTTCAAGGTATAAATATTTTTTTATATTCCTATATTTGAAGGTCAAATAGATGAAGATGTTGTAGATAAATGGATAAACCTTCTATAAGGGTATTTTTATGTCCATAATGTTTTCAATAGAGAAAATATTACAATTTCACTCGTTAAGGTCGTTCCCCATGTCAAATATTGGTGGAAGACTTTCTATGAGAAAAAGTAAACAAAGGGATCTACATTATTTACAATTACTCCCACTTGGGGTTATTTCAAGGATGTTATTAAGGAACAATACTACCCTGTTGGAATTTATGAAAATTTGTATATAATATGTATAACAATGTGGAAATAAAGGGACCAAATAGTGCCAGAGTTCACCAATGTCTTCTATACCTTTTGCACCAAATTGGGTATCAAATACTCTAAGCATCATATGGTGCTCAAGTATTGTGTTGGGATGCATAGATACATCCAGACATAAATTGAGTTTCTGGACATCTCATCCTTGGTCTTTGCCTATCGATATGGTGTCAAAATCGAGTAGAATCATAAACAATAGATGCGATAGTTTGGGTCTGTAAACCCTTCACCGAAGAAGTAGGGAAAAATCGGCCCCAACCTATAAAGGAAGGGCATTGCAAGGATGGTCATCCTTAGGACAACCAATCTAAACCAAAAACAAATAAATACAATGGGAAGACAAAGAAAGACACTAGGAAGTGGTGCAAGTTCCATAATATCCCCTGGCATAACACCGATCAATGCCACTCAAATAGGTCATTCGTGGTCGAGGTGAAAGCATCTGAATAATATGAAGGATTTGAATCTAAGTTAGAACCAAAAAAAGGGAGACAGATCATTGATGTGGAACCTAGTTCCACCGTTGCTACTACCAAGGTCTATCCCAGTGACCCAAATAAACAAGAGGAAGGTGAGTACCCCTTTCATTCACAAAAGTGGGTGAAGAGTACTCCCCTACGCACTTCATCGTTGATAGCGACAGCCAGTATAACCTCATCTTAGCGGAGGTTTTCAAGAAGTTAGCTTTGTCGACAACACCACAACCATACTTGTACACCATCGTATGTCTTCACTAAGGGAGCGATCTCCATGTCAAAAAACAATGTCGCCTTCCCTATGACATCAAGCCCTTCAACGATGAGGTATTATGTGATGTCTCCCCCCTTAAATTTTTTGATTTTTTTTTTGGCCAACCTTATTTATGGAAACGTAATGTTGTATATGATTCTAGGCCTCATAGTGTTATTATTACTTTAGACATGAAATTGTACAAGATACCCAAGGTAGTCCCACCTACTGGTATTTCCTTGCTCTCTGCTAAGCAATGGAGGAAGGTCGTTTCTCAGACCAAGAAGTTTGTCTTCTTCCTGGTTCATGCTCAAAGTGAGTGCAAGGTTGCAACCACATCCATGGCTTCTATGACATGTATCTCTATGGAGTGGAAGAATACAAATAAATATTCTCCTCACCCACTAGGGTACCTCTCCACTATCAGGACAAACACTCAATCGATATGACCCCCAATGCACCGCTGCCCAATGGGCCAACCTATCACTGATCTCTATGAGAAAATGAGGAAATCAAACGCCAGATTCAATAGCTTTTTGAAAAGAGGCACATCCAACCAAGTTCATCACCTTGTGGAAGCCCAATCATGTTGGTACCGAAGAAAGATGGGACCTAATAACTCTGTATTGATTGTATGTCCCTAAATAAAATCATAGTTAGGAACTGGTACCCAATTCCCAGAATTGACGTTCTCCTTGACCAACTCAAGGGCGTAGATTTTAAACTTGTACAATATTTACTCCAAACAAATTTTTAGTAAAAGAATAGAAAAGATATAATGGAAAATACACACTTTACACAAAGATTTCTTCCCCTGGAAACACAAACTGGGAAAACCAACATACTCTATATCCGTTCATAGTGTTACATTGTTTACAATAAAATATGCATATAGGAGTCAGCAGAATCCAAAACCAAAACCTAATGACCTGGATTAGTCAACAACCCTAATTCCTTAACCTGAAATAGAAAACCATCCACAAAAACCATGTGCCAAAAAAATGCCCAACAATGGACACAAAAATCGAGGAAAAAATGAGACACATTTCCTAAGGAAAAAAAAATTCTCAGGATGTTGCCCCTAAACCCCAGCATGAGGGAATATCACCCCCCTACACCTTGCAAGGGGGCGCCTAGAAACCCCCCCTCAAACCCCCCCGTGTGCTCGGCACAATGTAGAAAACACTAGAGCTATTCATGCACAGAATATAACATATACCAAACATTCTCCCACTTGTTCTTTTCTTTGCATACAAGGGGTTACAAGGTTACATAGTCAACAATCAAAAGCTACAATTACCATGGATCCTCTACACCAAGAGTAATTCTCAGTGCTCACAGATTTTGTTAATGAATCTACAACATTCTTCAAAGTGTCCACATTCATCACCAACACTTTATTTTCTTCAACCATGTCTCTCACAAAATGATATTAAATATCAATATGATTTTTCTTTGAATGATAATATGGGTTCTTCGCCATAAACATTTCACTCTAACTATCATAATCTATCCTTACATCTTGTTGTACCAACCCAATACCTGAACAAAATATTTGTAACCATATTGCTTCCTTACATTCATGATTGGCTGCAATGTATTCAACTTTTGTAGTTGAAAGTGCCACTACAACCTTTCTTTTTCTCATCCAAATGATTTATCCTCCAAATAGGTTAAACACATACCTACTTGTAGATCTCCTAAGATCCAGAACTCCATCCCAGTCTGCATCCACAAAGACATGTATGTCCAACAATTTGTCCAATACTGGTCTTCCTTGGTAGCATAATACATAGCTAGCAGTGACATGCAAATACCTGAAAAAACCATTTTTGCTTCTATTCAATGCTCCTTCCTTGGTTTTGACATATACCTACTCAAAAATCCCACTACATGTGCAATGTCCGATCTAGTATAAACCATTGCATACATCAAACTTCCAACTGTACATGCATATGGAACATGAGACATGTTCGCCTCCTTTTCCTATGTCTTGGGTCATCGATCTGTAGATAAATTTACACCAATAGGAATAGGGACCTTGACCATTTTACATTCCTGCATATTAAACCTCTGTAATATTGTCTTCACATATTTTATTTTATTTAACCAGAGTTTCATTTTTTTCTGATCTCTTTTAATTTCCATATCGAAAATTAAATTTGAAGCACCAAGATCCTTCATGTCAAATTTAGAGGACAAATGAGTTTCCACATCCTCGATAATCTCCTTTCTGTTTCCTACCAGCAACATGGCATCCACATACAAGACCAAATAAATCAAATGATCACCAATTAATTTCAAATACACACAATGATCCTCTTTGTTTCTTGTGAAGCCAAGTCCCAACATATAAGTATCAATTTTTTTATACCACATCTTTGGTGATTTTTTAAAACCATATAGGGACTTTTTCATCTTGCATATCAGTGCCTTCTTTTGCTTCACAACAAATTCTTTTGGTTTCTTCATATAGATTTCTTCTTCCAGATCCCCATGTAGAAATTTTGTCTTTGCATCCATCTGTTTTACTTCAAAATCAAATGCAGCAACAAAAGATAACATAAATATTATTTAATTTAACTTGGCAACAATAGAAAAAATCTCACCCAAATCAATTCCCTCAACCTCGGAATAGTCGTTTGCTACTAACCCAGCTTTGTATTTCTCCACTTTTCCTTCTGCATTCAACCTCTTTATAAATACTGATTTGTTTCAAATGGGATTTCTTCAAGTCAAAAACTCCACTAGAACCCAAGCGTCACTCTTATCCTAGGCTTCCATTTCTTCATCCATGGTCTTTTTCTAGAGATTTCCATCCTCTAAATCTACTACCTCCCTAATAGTTCTAGGATCATCATCAATAATAGACAAAGAGAAATTTGAACAAAAATTAGATGGATTATACCTTTCCGGTAACCTTATCTCTCGAACTGATCTCCTCAATACTGGAGTATGAGGATTTTGTTCTTCTGATTCATGTTCTTTTGTAGAGTCTGATTCATCATCCTTTAAATCAAAATTTATTTTCTCTGGTTCTTCCTTACTTGGTAGGATTTCTTATTTAACAACATCCTTCATTTCTCTAAATATCACATCTCGACTATACACAGCCTTCATATTTTATGGGTTCTAAAGCTTATAACCTTTGAGACCATCTTTATACCCAATTAAGATACAATTTTCAGCCCTCTTATCTAGATTACTCATGTTTTTGTTTGGAACTTGAACATAGGCCTCAGAGCCAAATACCTTAACATGCATGAGGGAAGTTTTCTTACCATTCCATACCTCTTGTGGAGTCCTTTCATCTAGTGTTGATGAGGGTGATCTGTTTACTATGTAACATGCAATACCCACTACCTCTACCCAAAATTATTTCCCTAACCTTGCACCACTGAGCATGCACCTTTCATTTTACATCAACGTCATGTTCATCCTTTCTACAACTCCATTCTTATGAGGTGTATATGGAGTAGCATTCTTCCTTGATATACTGAACTTCTTACGTAATTATTCAAATTCATTCCTGCAGAACTCTCTACCATTATCTATCCTTAGCACCTTAATTATTTTCCTTGTTTGACTATCAACAAGATCCTTAAACTCTTTAAACCTGTCAAAGAATTCAGATTTCTTCCTGAGGAAATATATCCAAGTATTCCTTGATAAGTCATCTATAAATGAGACATAGTACATAGATTTTCCCAATGATGGAGTCGACATAGGTTCAAACACATCAATGTGAACTAGCTGTAAAATTCCTTCTACCCTCGTTGCACCAGAGGGGAATATTACTCGATTCTTCTTCCCATATAGACAATGTTCACAGAAATCAAAATATAGAGAGAAATTAGACATGCCTTCAGCCATACCTTTATTGTGTAGTAGTTGAAAACCCTTTTCTCCCATATGCCCCAGTCTTTGATTCCTTAACATAACCTTTTCTCCAGAGACTATAGGAGTTCTTTCTTCTTCAACTCCAATATCAAGAACAATGGAACTATTACAACCATCACTAATAGTGATTCCTTTCATATTATGCAGATTTCCAAACCAAACTCCCTTTAGCAACACCATTGCTCCTCGACCCATCCTACAGGTTTCTTTTTCAAATATTTTTTTTACCCATGCATCGTCCATTTTCCTTACAAAAATCAAATTTCTAGCCAAACCTGGGATGTGCAGAACACTAGGTAGTGTTATAATCCTTCCATATGTGAACCTCAACTTAAAGTTTTTCACATCCTATTATTCTGGTTGTTGAATAATCACCTAGGAAAACATTACCTCCATCATACCTTTCATATTCATAGAACCACTCCCTGTGGGGAGTCATACGAAATATGCACCTGATTCAACCAACCATGCCTCATGATCTGCATGTGTGCTTGAAGAATCCAAGTACACATCCCCTCCTTCTTCCTTGTAGATCTTTTCTTCTGTAGAAGGATCTTCTTTAGATCCCTTCTTTTTCTCATTTTTGCATCTACACTTCTTCTTGTAGTTCCCTTCTTTTCCACATCTCCAACATACCTTTACAAAATTGTTCGGAGATTTAGATCTACCCTTAGAATTATATATCCCACTTGAGGAATTAGATATATTTCTTTCCTGGGGGAATCCTATTGCAAATAATGTGTCTGTGCTCTATCCTTCCATGTTCTTCAGTCTCATTTCCTCTAACAACAATGATGAGACCACTTCATCAAATTTCAAGGAAGTTGTATTACTACCTATGGCCACAAACAGACTATCCCATGAGTTTGGTAAAGAGAACAGTAAATTGATACACTTATCTTCATCTGAAATTTTAATCTCAACAGATACTAATTGACTTACCAAAGTATTGAAGGCATTCAAAGGCTCTGCTAGCGAGTCTCCATCTCTTATCCTTAGGTTATACAACTTCTTTCTCAGGAAAAGTCTTTTTACTAGGGACTTAGACTGATACAACTTCCCCATGTTATCCCATAAATTTTTGGTTATAGCTTCCTCTGAAACATTTAGTAAAATTGAATCTGAGAGATACAATCAGATTGCGCTCTTTGCCTTCCAATCCAACTTTTTCCAGTCATCTGTTGAAGTTCATGTAGGTACAGTACCTGGATCCACTGCGATCCACTTTTCTATGTCCACCAACAAATATTCCATCTTGAGCTTCCACAACTCAAAACCTTTCTCATTAAACTTCTCGATCTCCATTTTCGAACTGCTTTCCATTTATTTTCCCCTAAAAAGTCAATACCACAGATCTCCCACTATAACAAGGATTATCGGATTCCCGAGCCAAACCATTGACCACAAAGGTGTCCCCCCAAAGAAAACAAACTTATGATACCAAATGTAGACTTTACCCTTGTACAATATTTACTACAAATATATTTCCAGTAAAAGAACAGAAAACATACAATGGAAAATACATACATTACACATAGATTTTTCCCCTCGGAACCCAAACCGGGAAAACCATCATATTCTATATTCATTCATAGTGTTACATTGTTTACAATAAAATATGCATATGTGATCCAACGACATCCAAAACCCTAACCTAATGACCGGTATTAGTCAACAACCCTAATTCCTTAACCGAAAATAGAAAACCATCGACCAAAATATGTGTCGAAAAACCACCCAACAATGGACATGAAAATTGAGGCGACATGAAAATTGAGGGAAAAATGTGATACATTTACCTAACGAGCCCCCCTCAAACTCCCTGCATGTCCGACGCAACACAGTAGACACTACAACTATTCGTGCAAAGAATATAACATATACCCAACAAGAATAATAATTCAAATATTGTCAATATATCAATTGGATAAGAAAATAGTATTTCTATTAAAATAATCAATATAAGTACATATGTGACAAAATTTTGTAACGACACATATCAAAATCGAGAAACTATGTCCCTCCAGCTGGGCCTCCACCACTTCAATCCTCCACCAAAGGAAATCTCGTATATAGGATTCCATGAGGTTATCCATCATAAAGAAGGAAGATCTTGGGGGTTGAACAAGGAGTTCACACTTTCAAGGAAAAAGAGATGCAGACTTAATATGAAGTGAAATTTCTCCAGAGTTTATTTTCTATAAAAGTTGAATTGTTTATTTTTTTCAAGGCTTGGATATGGCTCAATTTATAGCCTTCAAATGGAACTGAAGGGCTGAGTCGTAGAATTTATATTATATGGAAGGTCAAGGATCATGGATCTCATGACATGGCATGGAAACCCAACATAATTTTTAATTTTTAGCACCAAACCCGATGTGCATGGGCTTTAGTGGAGAAACTATGTATACACTTGTTGTATAAATTCTAGGGCACGTATATGTGGAAGAATATGTTTTTTTGGCTTTGGAATGCACAAAAAGAGAAATTCAAGTCTACATAGGGAAATGGAAGGCCATCCAAACAAGTTAAATGGAGCGAGGAAAAATTCGATGTAACAAATTCCCCCTAATGTGTGAGGTCAGAGGACTATCTATGATGGACGAAATACATTATAATTCCCAGAAGTGGAGTAATGAAGACTCAACTGGAAGTACTAGTTTCTCATGGGAATATTAGAATCCATAATGACTTTGTACACATGGTTGTCAATCTGAATTACACTGCAGATCCATATGGAAATATATCAAATAGTTGTTCATGGCCATGAATAAGGAATACAAAGCAGACATATTCCATATGTTGTCATAGTCACGAACAAGGCACACTAGAATCCAATATCAAAATCAATCTGAAGATATATGTATACAATGGAGTACAATCTAATTCCCATGAAAACTGAAGTCATATACGTACTGGTCCAATGAAAGACAATATCATATGAGGAATGTTGTTACTGTAAGTTGGATATCTTCTACACTATCCATCGAAGGTGCAATTCTACATCATGTGAATAGAAGAGTTGGGGTTGAAAACAATAATACTTTGTTTGATTATTGGTCATTAAGGTATATTATTAACCAATGCGATACAACCCACTGATAATGAAAGTAGGTATCAAGGTACCGAGTGCATTCTACAAGTGTGAAAAAGGGTGTTGAGGTCGAACACTCGAAGAATCCATTGATCAGGAGACATTCATGTATTCCCAACTATTGATGGAAAGAGAACCTTCAACTGATGATTGCAAGCCTCTAGGTACTCACAGGACTCTATGTCTCATTTCCAAAATAAATGAGTTGAAGTTTATAGAAGGAGACCTATTGAAAGGAGAGCATTAGGGCATATCTCATCATTCATCACGAGGTATAAATAAATAACTTAATAGTTAGGAGGAGGTTAGATGAATATGATTTTTACAAACCAATGACCCTATGTGTCCCTCGCATGCACCAGATGCAAGTAGTGCACAAAAGAGACCCTTTGAATATCATCCAATAAGGAAACTTACCGACAAAGGTGAGGAAACCACTAATAAGGCTAATGGAATCCAAGAAATTGCATGAATCCCAATGTTTGAATATATTTGTTTCTTTTGAACATAAGGGAAACCCCCCAGTCAACGAACAATGAAGAAATGTCATCTACTAGGTTCAAGGTTATCTACTCATAATGAAAGTAGGACTAGGTTGCATGGTAGGACTATAGCTTCATGTGACTCTCAAATACAATGATGGTATGGACGACATGAAAAGTAAAGAGTTCTAAGAAATGGTTAGCATAGTCTTATATAATTCCTTTGAAAGATAGCATGAGACATACGTATAACTTAGGAAACATAGAATTGATGATAAAACTTTCTGATGGAGGAGGCATCGACAAACTTTCCCTAGGGACTTGAAGAATAAACAGTCAGAGGAGTAAACTATAAATAACGAGATCAACTTGTTAAGGTCATGCTAAACCCAAACTTTGGATGAAAGTGGACTCAAAAAAAAATTCTCTACTCAAAGGTGACATGATGGTTTCTTAAATGAGCTAATATTCTCTTCCCTCCCATCTTTTTGTTTTTTGATAGGTAAAGAAATTATATGATATAGGAGAAAAAATGATTGTCATGAGTAAGAAACTAGTTCCAAGTAGTGTAAAATACCTATTCTCAATGAAAGGAAGTGTATGCAGGGCATGGACACTCGGGGGAATGTTTCTGATAAGGGTACAAGGTGTCAAGCTGCAAAGGATATACATAATGGATTGCTTGGCTCATTATGCAAATTGTTGATATAAAAGGCTTATAATGAGAAAGAGGGAAGTGAAAATAGACTCAATAATGCAAGCAGGATGATGGAATGAAATTACAACTTAACGCCAAAACTGTCCTTTTTCATATATTTAGTCCCTAGGCCTTAAAAAGTATAAAAAATAATACCCAGGAGAACTCTTCTAGCCAATGGTGACTAGAGTATTCCTTTTTCGTAAGTAGTCTAATTGGTCTAAAAAATGGTTAAACTTATACAAAATAGGTGTTCATTCAAATCCATTTAATGAGTGTGAAAGAGACAAGTTCACTTGGAAAACTTTTCAATTTTTTCGGGACTAAGAAAATATCTTAACCAAGACTTGGGGGGAGTCACATAGGTAATGATCAAAATGATTGTGGGTAAGAAAATGGGGTTCGAATGAAAATTCATGTCAAGACTATAAGGAACTCTTGGTCCTATGGAATAAATTTTGTATGGGCACCAAATGACACAAAGTTTATAAATAGGGAACCCATGTTTGGTAAGCCTCTACCACTTACTAACGACACTTCTAGTAGTAGTGAGATAGTTCTGTGTCGCTGATAAATGGGTTTGTACCTAGGGTATATGAATCATGGACATAGGATCAACATGTGGTGGTAACTTCAACAAATGGAGACACTGGTGAGGATTCGTGTATTTCTCCAGGATGACTCAAGAATTGAGATAAAAAACAAAATCCTAGGCCAACTAATAATCATAGAACACATCGAAATAAAGAAAAAAGGCAAATGCACACAAACATGATATAGTGGATGAAAAGGGGCCTCCCTCACTAGAGTAGGTATGTATCTCCCAAGAGGGGCTTGAGTTTCCCTTCAAAAGATTGGAGGTATCAGAATCAATTATAAGGGCCCTCATGGGATTAACAACACAGTCAGTCAGATCCCCCCAGAGAGATAATCCTCCATAAAATTTGGGTGATGCCCGACCCTTATCTGACTCAGGATACCTACAGAATAACCCGTGCAAGTAACCTATGTGGATACCTATGTCAAGAAACTAGAGTCACCACAATATAACCAATGTGTAGGTGAACAGTTGCAAGTCTAGTCCACCATCTGGGTAGGGTAACAAAGCCCGAAATCTTGAAAGCATTGCCTCTCACAGAAATAAGGGTATTAGCAATACCCCCAAATACAAATATAAGCCAATAAATATCTCTGATGCTAAGAATGTATTAGTGGGCTATCTCTGCAGCCAACTTTGCATGGCCTTGTGCTTAACTACTGTGTGAGTGGAGCCTCATGATGTCATTGATTACACAATGGGTTTCACCACTCCCTTGTCAGACACATATGTTTAGTTTAATATCCTTGGAGAATATTACTCACAATATCATATTCCAAGGTCGTATGTCCTATGCTTATGTGTGTACCCTGAAAAATAAAATAATTTCTAATAATTTTTAATTAATTAGCATTAATTTTAATTGCTTATGCTTAATCAAGAGGTGCGGTCACGAAACTAATGGTATTACAACTCATCATATAAAAAGAAGAAAATATAAATACACTACTAAGTAATAGCCTTGAATTTTAAATATATGGTATGCTTCCAAATGAAATATTTCCAATGCAATCTCTACAATTTCAATGAAATGTAATCTCTCCACACATGTCAAACTTAATGCAATTTAATCAAAAGTGAAAATGCCATAATGTAAATAAGAAAATATTTTTGTATTTTCGATATAAAGAAAACAAAATGCAAGGACTGAATAGCAACATCCCAGGAAGACCCTACTGTAAGAAAAAATAAACAAGCCAAGTAGGACATCAATAAGAAAACACTCATACCAATGTCTCAGGACAACCAATGAAAAATATGATAAGAAAGAAATATGTCCAAAAATTCAACAATAAAAAGTGTTCATATCACTCTCCAGGCACTTAACAGTAAGAACAAGGACCCAAGAAGATTCAACAACCAACCAAACTCACCCAAAAAACACCAAACTCATCTAGCAAGAATAAAGAAATGATGTATGTGGTTGTTTGAACATAAATTTTTATATATGCTCCCAAAAGAAAGACATCTCGCATATATATGTGTTTGTCAAGGCAAATACCATGTATATGAAGAAAAACAATGTTAGACAACTGAGAGGGGGGGTGAATCAGTTGTCTTCGTGCTTTGGATTCCTTTGATGATTCAGAATGGTGGCTAATCCTTCTGAGGCTTTGATACTTGACAGATTATGATTATACAGGGCTTGAAACTTCTCCATTTCTTTCCTTGTTTTCGCTACTTCTTGTTCTAATGATTCACATCCTGCCTTCTTTTCTAATAGCTGTTGTTTCAGAATCTCTTCAATTTTCTTTGCCTCCTCCAATTCTACCTCTAGTAGTACAAGGTCTTCATCAGGTTCTTTTCTGTCTTTCTCAAACTGTATCAACAATTGCCTTTTCTTTCTATTCTTGATTCTTAGTCTATCAATCTCTTCCAATGCACTGATCAATTCTCCTTCCATGTCAACCACAACTTCTTCATCATCCTCATTACTGCCTGTTCTTTTATTATCATAATTCTTTTTGGCCATAAGCATGAATTCATTTACCTTATATCTTCATAGGAAGAGTCACTATTGGTGTCTTCTGAGGAGTCATCATTGTTTACACATAAACTTTTCTTTATCAAATCTCCTGGATTTGTGCTTTTCTTCACCTTCATAGTACTGATCATGTTTCTTGTGTGGACATTTATTTGCAAAATGACCTATCCTTCCACCGTTAAATCATTTGAAAGGCAATTTACCTTTGTATTTTCCTGATCCCTTCTTCAATCTCTTCACAAATTTTGCTTCAATTTCATCGGGCTCAGAATCCTCATTCTTGTCTTCTTTAAATGATGCTTCTCTGGAAGTGGGTTTATCTTTAACTATTATCATTTCATATGCAGTTAGTGTTCCTAGAAGTTGATCAAACTGCAAGGTTTTTAGATCATTAAGTTCTTCTATAGCAGAGACTCCAGGTTGAACCTATCTGGGAGAGATCTCAAGATTTTATGAACTAAAGAAGGTTCCCCAATTGTTTCACCAAGTGCCTTCATTGCATTTACCATTTCTTCTACTCTTAGAGAGTATTTTCCAACAGTTTCATCTTCCTTCATCTTCAGCTGTTCAAACTGTATTATGTAGGTTTGAAGTTTTGCATCCTTTACCTTCTCATTACCCTCATAATTGTTAATGAGTTTGTCCCACATTTCTTTGGCAGTTCCTAGGTGCATAACTTTTATGAATTCTGCTTGTGCAAGCCCACTCAAGATAGAATTCATGGCCTTAGCGTTGAAGCTAAATTCTAGTTTTTCATCCTTATTAGCTAGCACAATTGGCTTTACATAACCAGTATCTACCACATCCCAAACATCTACACCTAAAGTGATGATGTAGGTTCTTATTCTAACTTTACATAAGGCAAAGTTTGTTCCATTGAACAGAGGGGCCTTATTGGTTGAATTTCCTTCATGGCTTGACATGTTTAAGCTCTAGGATCTACCCTTAGAAAAAAAAGGGGGCCGGCTCTGATACCAATTGTTAGACAACTGAGAGGGGGGGTGAATCAGATTTCTCCATGCTTAAACAATTATGGTTCTTTTAAAATATTTGTATATACACTAAATGATGATCACAATAATGCAGGGAAATAAACAATGGCACTTTCAGCATCATTCACATATAT